>JARQOD010002166.1:0-53689 GCA_033576555.1 Oophaga sylvatica
TTTTGTCTGCTTTTGACAAAAACCCCCCATTCCCCTCCCCGGGTACACTGACTATAGGGGGGTTTGCCGAACCTAAGCCGTAAATCCCTTTTTCTTACCACATGCTTAAGCTATAGGACCTTTTGGGCCCCTCCCGGGGTAGGGGGGAAACCCCTTTTTCCAACCAAAAGCACTTTCCAATAACTTCCTTCCACTTGCCCCGATTTGCTCACTCTTAATAGATAGCTCAGTCTGTCTTCCAGTGGGGCACAGCTCTGACTAGGCTGAGTGAACTAGACCACCTTACTAGCCTCCACTTTCTGAACTGCTGACAGCTCAAACGGACACGTCTACTCTTCCAAGACAGAACTGACTGACTAAAATCACTCCCTTCCACCCCTGCTGGTGTGTCAGAAGTGTACATGAATGTATGAAGAGCCCTTAACTGTTACCTCTCCACTCTCCTCCTGTATTGTTTACCAGGCTCACATTCCCCCATGGTAAACACAGCACTCCCGCTGTAAAAATAAAGAACATTTTGTTTATGCATGAAAACATCAACAATAACATTAATTCGTCCCATCCCGGGAGGTGAGGATATCTGAACGTTGCAAAACAAAACATTATATAGAGAAAAATCAAATATTAAATAGCATTCAATAAATATACATATTCTGTGAAGACCCGCACCAAACCTTCAACGTGGGTCCTGGTGGGCTGCAGGACATCCAAATGCAGACCTCACTCATGCCACACCACACGGGTTTTTGGTTCAGAGGTAAGTAAAGGGTTTCAGTGAAACCATTAAAAAGGCACTTTAGTGCAACTATTTACAGGATACAGTTTTTGGGCTGGCTCAGTCCTCAGCCTCTGAGTCCATTATAAGACATAATAGGGAAAAACACATATATATATATATAGACTTTTTACAAAATCAACATCAATTCGTTATAATCACTGCTGATATCTAATGGGTAACTTCCCTTTGGTGTTCGCTCTGATCTACTGGGTAGACTCAGGTATATCAAGTTGCGATCTGTCTGCACTGCGTAACGCAAACTATAGAACTGCCTCAATCTTTCTATGATCTGGCAAGCGTTACGATGGCTGGGCGGTGTGAGTCAGCTCCACCAGGGGATCCCATAGTATGGCTGCTTCAGATGATCCTTCTTGAGATTCCAAGGTTGAGGTGTTGCTGGAATGGTAACTCCTGAACGGCTCGACTGGCACCACGGCACAACTGGAGGTAAAACTTCCTCTTGTGGCTGATAAAACTGCAACACTGGAATTATCACAGCTCTCCCAGTCTAGGCCAATCCGCAGAAAATCTCCCAGATCGGGTGTATGACCTCTCCTTTCTTTCTCCTTGATTGAGGACAGGGTTCTTTTCACAACGCTTTAAGTGTTCTGGACACAATTTCAAATGATCCTGGACACAGTGATTGTTGTTCTTCCTCCGTCCTTACTGACGACACAAACTTTTCTGTTGTCATATTTAGAATCTTGTAGACATAGGGTTCTTGCTCCCACTGGTTATCCAATTTGTGCATCTTCCTTTTTCTTTTTAATACTACCTCTCCAGGCATCAAAGGCTTGGCAGGAGCATTTCTGTTGTAAACATCTTCCTGTTTCTCCCGTCCTTATTGAACTTTCCTCCACACAGATTTGCACTCTTCTGTACTGCTCTTGCCGATTGATGTCCCAGTTTTCAACGGCGTCGTCTGCCTCCGTTCTACCACTCCAAGTTCTAGATCCATTGTAGTCTTCCGGGCCTTGCCTCATAAGATAGGCTGGAGTGCAGTTAGTGAACTGACAGTATATGGTTATACAAATCAACCAAATCAGGTAGTAAATCCGGCCATCGATTCCTGTCTTCCAACGTATGGATCTCAACAAATCAAGGACAATATGGTTCATTTTTTCGCAAAGACCGTTGGTTTGAGGGTGATATGGAGTTGTTCTAATTTTCTGCACCCGTACATGTGACAGAATTCCTTGAATAAATCAGCTTCGAAAGCAGGTCCCTGATCGGTTAATACTTGCTCCGGATACCCATGCGTCTGCAGAAGCTTGCTTGAAAGGTTTTCGCGGCCGTCACTGCGGTCTGGTCCTTAACTGGAACACCACCAGAAATCTGGAGTAATGGTCCACCATGGTCAAGGCGTATGAGTATCCAGATCTACTTGGCGACAATTGACATGGTCCAGGCCACAATCTCCAAGGACGAGTGTCCGGATAGGTTGCAGGGGTGCCTTCTGACTACCATAGTCCTTTCTTCTGAGACCACAGGTCCACAGTTCCGACACCACCTCTCGATGGAGCTGCGCATCCCTACCCAGTAGAACCGGCATCTCAACAGGGTCTCCAGCTTTCTCCAGCCAAAGTGTCCTGCTTGATCGTGGTATGCTTCCAGCACCATTGGACGTCTGCCTTGGGGACCACGATTTGCCAGACCATCTCATGGGTTCTGGGTTGACGTATCTCCTGCACAACTTCTCACGGTATAGGAACAACCTGCTTTTCTCGTTCCACAGGAGCTTTGCTGACATAGTGCTTCCTTTTCCAAAGAGGAGCCTTCTGTCTTAACAACTCCTTGATGCGGCTGACCACTGGATCACTGTCCTGAGCTCTTTCCAGCTGTGATGGGGTAAAGGATTTAATGTTGCACCATACTGCTTTCTGTTGACTCGATCTCGTGGACTACCCATTTCGATGGAACGCAGGTAGCTCAATTTCTTCCAGGTCGTCCGATTCTTCTTCCGTATCAGAGCATGCGGCCTTCGGGACAACGCATCAGCATTAGCATTCTTTCGACCTGCCGGTACTTGATAGTAAACTGGGTAATTGGACAACCGAGCCATCCATCGCTGCTCCATGGCTCCCAGCTTGGCAGTTTCCAGGTGCGTTAACGGGTTGTTGTCGTGGTACGCCGTGAACTTATTGGAGGCCAGATATGCTTAAATCTTTCAGTAATGGCCCAGACCAGCGCCAGAAACTCCAGCTTGAAGCTGCTATAATTTTCCGGATTCCTCTCAGTTGCCTGAGTTTCTGCTGGCATATGCGATGACTTTTTCTTGGCCATTCTGCTTCTGACTGAGAACTGCTCCCAACCCTTCATTTACTGCGTCGGTGTACAACAGAACGGTTGCTGTAATCAGGATAGGTTAAGATCTCATCACCTGTAAGGATCTCTTCATCTTTTGGAATGCTTCAGCCTGTTCTTTACCCCAATTAAAGGGAGGGTTTCTGCTCTTCAGGGATTGTCCTACCAGAGGTCCGTAAAGAGCTGCCTTCTTCGTGTAATCTTTCACGAATCTCCTGTAGTAACCCGTTATCCCAGGAACTGTCGCACTTCCTTAAGTCTTCGGCTCCGCCACTTCTGGATGGCAGTGACTTCTCTGGGTCTGGCGCTACTCCTTCCAAACTGACGATGTGCCCCAAGTATTGTACCTTCTGTTTGAGTAGATGGCATTTTGAGGGTTTCAACTTCATCCCGTACCTGGACAGGGACTCGAATACTTCTGCCAGGTGCTTCAGATGGTCCTCATATGTCTTGGAATACACGATAACGTCGTCTAGGTATAGCAGCACGGTTTCAAAATTGAGATGTCCCAGACAGTTTTCCATCACTCTCTGAAATGTTCCTGGGGCACTACTGAGCCCAAACGGCATTCTGTCGAACTCACAGAGCCCCATTGGGGTGGTGAAAGCCGTTTTCTCACGATCCTCCTCAGCCACAGCACTTGCCAGTAACCACTAGTCAGATCGAGGGTAGAAAAAGTAGTTAGCCGTTTTCAGAGCAGCTAATGATTCCTCTATACGTGGTAACGGGATGCATCCTTGTGTGTTATGCGGTTCACCTGCCTGTAATCCACACACATTCTCATACTACCATCTTTCTTTTAACCAGAACTAGAGGTGCTGCCCAGGGGGCTACAACTATCCCTTATCACCCCAGCTTTCTTCATATCATTCAACATTTCTTTAGCCTTCTGATAATGAGCTGGAGTATGGGCCTATACCGCTCTTTGATGGGAGGATGACTGCCTGTAGGGATATGATGTTGTACTCCCTTAATTACCCCAAATCAAGGGGTGCTTGCTAAACACTTGAGCGTACCTCTTGCACCACCCGTAATACCCCTTGCTTCTGGTGAGGGAGTGGTGTCCGTCCCAACATGGAGTTGCTGACACCATTCCGCCACCTGAGTTGCTGGGTCATTGTCCTCCTCTATTTGACAGGAGTCTAAGGACTCAGCCGGGAGAATAGAATTATTATCAACAGCATGAAGTTTAGCAATGGTTGCATAACGGGTAAATTTACCTCATCATCTCCCCAATTGAGAAAGCCGTACCGGTACTCTTCCATTCACCACTTCTACTACTCCTCTAGCAGTCATAAGTGTAGGTCTATGTTCTGAATGGTGGGGTTCTACTACAGCTTGGTAATTCTGTCCTCTCAGACCTATGGCCGCCCTGCACCAAATGATCATTTCACTCATTGGGGGTATCACAATAGGATCCGAGTCAGTGACCCGTACATTACCAATTTCGCCGTCGGTAAGCTTCGCTTGCTGCTGACACACCAGGGCCCGGATCTCTCTTTGGATTACTCCTTTCTGCTTGGTCGGGCAATCTCAGCGAGCTGTTGGAGCAAGAACACAACTTCTCCCAAACAATTACCGATAATGTTAGTACCCAAAATTATATTTAAACCGTTCTCCTCATTACAGTCTTTACTACCAGAACCCCTTTGGGTCTTTCAACTCCTCTCTGCCCACCTTTACATCTACACATTTTGTTCCGAGTACTTCTACAGGAAGACCATTAGAAGCATACACAGTAAAGTCAAGGCTCGGAGGTTTAAGACTGTCCATTGACCAGTACTTGGTATATAGAGCATCAGGTATTAGGGTCACCTGGGACCCAGTGTCTAACAATGCTGGAACAGCAATACCATCTAGAATAATAGACAGGTAGGGTCGCCCGCCCACATACCTGCGGTTCCAGTCTAGGGGGCCTGACGGGTATTCTCCTGGGTGTTGGCCCTTGGACCCAGGTTCTGCCCGTTTAAAGGACACTGTGGAGACAGATGACCTTTCCGGTTGCAGCGGTAACAGATGATCTCTCGACGAGAAGGTTGTTGGTCAGAGGTCGCTCCTGGGGGTGGCGTTGTCCTCCTCCGGGGGGCGACGTCTTCTTTCTTCTCCGGTGCATCCACGGAACGTCCTCTGGGCAGTCAGCTAACAAGATCTTCCCTTCCTCCTCTTTCCGCAGCTGTAGGGCACTCATCACAGCGGCCAGATTTTTAGTCAGCTGGCGCACCTCTGAGCGCAGACAGTCCAATTCACTAGGAGGTGTCATCTGCGCTTTGGCTTCGGCCACTAACGGGGAACAGGGGGTTACTGCCGGTTCCAGAGTGACTTCACCCTGATGATGTTGGGTGGCCACCTCAGGTTTGCCCAGGGGCCGCAGCCCTTTTATTGCCATGTCCTTTAGGGCATCAAAGGTAGCATCCGGATGATCTAAGGACCACCAATTTACAGTTCTGCGTTCCTCTGGGGATCTCAATCCCTGTATAAATTGTTCTTTCAGCATTCTATTCTCGTCGATAGCATTTAAATTGTTAATTTGCTTGAGGGCTCTCAGGGCTCCTTGTAGTCGGCAAGCATAGTCCCGGATGCTGTCACCTGGCTGTTGTGAACAGTGATAGAAGGCCATCCGGAGATCCGTTTCTGTGCGGTCTTCAAATATGGCATGCAGCTTAAGGAAGATCGCAGGTACCGACTCCTGATCAACGGTATCCCAAGTCTCCACTTCTGTGTCGACCCGCCACCACAATTGTGGGTTACCAGGGCAATGGGGTACTCAGAGCCGAGCCCGTAGAAGTCTATGGGGATTTTGTCACAGGTAGCTGTGGCTCGGTCTGTGGCCCGGGCGGTCTGGCGTATGTTGGGGATATATTTACAGGGGATAGTTTATGTACAGTTCGTGACGCCACCTGTAGTACTCTGGTAATATGTACCAGCGCTGCTGTAGATCTCTGAGGGGATGGTGATGCAGCTAGATGTCGGGTCCCCTACAGGTGGGATCTTCCCTCAGGTCGGTAGTTAGGTAGGGATTGTGCAGGCATGCAATAATAACTCAGTCTCACACAGTCAACGTCTTTCCATACCTTTACTTGCAGGATGATAAGGCAGGTCCCAGGGAGGCTGATGGGGTTGATGGAGGATGAGCTTTGAGGCAACAGCTAAGCAAGTTAGGGGCCTCCTTTACTGTCCAATGAAGCTGAGTACGACCAGCCTGAGCGTAATCCTCTCAAATCTCCAGCTATTCTTTAGCTGTATTTGCCCAGTCAGATTTGTGTTAGAAGCCTTCCTGCGAGGAGCTGAATCCTTTTATTGTCGTGCACTAGACTCAAAGTCTTCACATCCCCTGACTCCAGCTACGTTCTGACTATATGGGGCTTGTCTGCCGCACCTAGGGTCCGGTAGATTCCTGGTTTTCTCTTCACTATGCTGTACAATAGTGATCCTTCGGTCCCCAGTAACCGGTATGCAAGTGCAGGACTTTTCCAAGTCAAAAGCACTTTTTCAATTATCTTCCTTCCACTTTGCCCTTCGCATTGCTTGTCTCTTAATAGATAGTTCAGTCTTTCTTCCAGTGGGGCACAGCTCTGACTAGACTAGGTGATACAGACACCTACACCAGACTCCACTTTCTGAACTAGGATAGACTTAAACTGGACACGTCTACTCTGTCCAAGGACAGGAAACTGACTCTATTGAAGTCGGACACAACTGATAAATCACTCCCTTCCACACCCCTTGCTGGGTGTGTCAGAAGTGTACATGATGTCATGAAGAGACCTTAACTGTTACCTCTCCACTCATCCTCCTGGTATTGTGTACCAGGGCTACACATTCCCCCATGGTAAAGACAGCACTCCCGGCTGTAAAATACAAGAAGACAGAAATTTTGTTTATGCATAACAACAAACATTAATTCTTCCCATCCGGGAGGTGAGAAACCTTGAACGTTACGAACAATAACATTTTAATATAGAAAATACAAAGTATCAAATAGCTTTTAATAAATATATATACAAGATACTTGTGAAGGACCCGCACCAAACCTTCAACGTGGGTCCTGGGTGGGCTGCAGGACATCCAAATGCAGACCTCACTCAGTGCCACACCACACGGGTTTTTGGTTCAGAGGTAGTCAAGGTTTCATGTGAAACCATTAAGAAGGCACTTTAGTGCAACTATTTACAGGATACAGTTTTTGGGCTGGCTCAGTCCTCAGCCTCTGAGTCCATGTTAAACGAAGACATAATAGGGAAAAACACATTATATATATATAGACTTTTCACAATATTTACATCAATTCGTTATAATCACTGCTGATATCTAATGGGTAATTTCCCTTTGTGATTCTCTCTGATCTACGGGGTGTAGTTTCAGGTATAACAAGTTGCGATCTGTCTGCACTGCGTAACGGCAAACTATAGAACTGCCTTAACCTTTCTATGGATCTGGCAAGCGTACTGATGGCTGGGCGGTGTGAGTCAGCTTCACCAGGGGATCCCATAGTATGGGGCGCTGCTACAGATGATCCATCTTGAGGTTCACAGGTTGAGGTGTTGCTGGAATGGGTAACTCCTGACGGGTTCAACTGGCACCACAGGCACAACTGGAGGTAGAACTTCCTCTTGTGGCTGATAAAACTGCAACACTGGAATTATCACAGCATCTCCCAGTCGGGCCAATCCGCAGGAAAATCTCCCAGATCGGTGTGTAGGACCTCTTCCTTTCTTTCTCTTGATTGAAGACAGGGTTCTTTTCACAACGCTTTAAGTGTTCTGGACACAATTTCAAATGATCTCTGGACACAGTGTTGTTGTTCTTCCTCCGTCTTTACTGACGACACAAACTTTTCTGTTGTCTATTTAGAATCTTGTATGACATAGGGTTCTTGCTCCCACTGATTATCCATTTGTGCATCTTTCTTTTTCTTTTTAATACTACCTCTCCAGGCATCAGAGGCTTGGCAGGAGCATTTCGGTTGTAAACATCTTCCTGTTTCTCCCGTGCCTTATTGAGACTTTCCTCCACACAGATTTGACTCTTCTGTATGCTCTTGCCGATTGACTGTCCCAGTTTCTCACGGCAGTCGTCTGCCTCCGGTTCTACCACTCCAAGTTCTAATCCATTGGTAGTTTCCGGGCCTTGCTCTCATAAGATAGGCTGGAGTGCAGTTAGTGGACTTACAGGTATATGTTATACAAATCAACCAAATCAGGTAGTAAATCCGGCCATCGATTCCTGTCTTCCAACGGTATGGATCTCAACAAAGTCAAGGACAATATGGTTCATTTTTTCACAAAGACCGTTGGTTTGAGGGTGATATGGTGTTGTTCTTATTTTCTTGCACCCGTACATTTGACAGAATTCCTTGAATAAATCAGCTTCGAAAGCAGGTCCCTGATCGGTTAATACTTGCTCGGATACCCATGCGGTCTGCAGAAGCTTGCTTGAAAGGTTCTTCGCGGCCGTCACTGCGGTCTGGTCTTCACTGGAACGACTACCAGAAATCTGGAGTAATGGTCCACCATGGTCAAGGCGTATGAGTATCCAGATCTACTGGCGACAGTTTGACTGGTCCAGGGCCACAATCTCCAGGGACGAGTCGTCCGGATAGGTTGCAGGGGGCCTTTGACTACCTAGTCCTTTCTTCTGAGACCACAGGGTCCACAGTTCCGACACCACCTCTCGACGGAGCTGCGCATCCCTACCCAATAGAACCGGCATCTCAACAGGGTCTCCAGCTTTCTCCAGCCAAAGTGTCCTGCTTGATCGTGGTACGCTTCCACACCATTGGGACTTCTGCCTTGGGACCACGATTTGCCAGACCATTTCATGGGTTCTGGGGTTGACATATCTTCTGCACAACTTCTCACGGTATAGGAACAACCTGCTTTTCTCGTTCCACAGGAGCTTGCTGACATAGGATGCATCCTTTTCCAAGAGGAGCCTTCCTGTCTTAACAACTCCTTGATGCGGCTGACCACTGGATCACTGTCCTGAGTCTCTTTCCAAGCTTGATGGGGTAAAGGATTTAATGTTGCACCATACTGCTTTCTGTGGACTTGATGCTCGTGGACTACCCCATTTCGATGGAACGCGGTAGCTCAATTTCTTCCAGGTCGTCCGATTCTTCTTCCGTGTCAGAGTCATGCGGCCTTCGGGACAACGCATCAGCATTAGCATTCTTTCGACCTGCCCGGTACTTGATAGTAAACTGGTAATTGGACAACCGAGCCATCCATCGCTGCTCCATGGCCCAGCTTGGCGTTTCCAGGTGCGTTAACGGGTTGTTGTCTGTAACGCAGTGAACTTATTGGAGGCCAGATAGTGCTTAAATCTTTCAGTGATGGCCCAGACCAGCGCCAGAAACTCCAGCTTGAAGCTGCTATAATTTTCCGGATTCCTCTCAGTTGGCCTGAGTTTTCTGCTGGCATATGCGATGACTTTTTCTTGGCCATTCTGCTTCTGACTGAGAACTGCTCCCAACCCTTCATTACTGGCGTCGGTGTACAACAGGAACGGTTGGCTGTAATCAGGATAGGTTAAGATCTCATCACCTGTCAAGGATCTCTTTCATCTTTTGGAATGCTTCAGCCTGTTCTTTACCCCAATTAAAGGGAGGGTTTCTGCTCTTCAGGGATTGTCCTACAGGAGGTCCTGTAAAGGAGCTGCCTTCTTCGTGTAATCTTTCACGAATCTCCTATAGTAACCCGTTAGTCCCAGGAACTGTCGCACTTCCTTAAGGTTTTCGGCTCCGGCCACTTCTGGATGGCAGTGACTTTCTCTGGGTCGGCGCTACTCCTTCCGAACTGACGATGTGCCCCAAGTATTGTACCTTCTGTTGAGTAGATGGCATTTTGAGGGTTTCAACTTCATCCCGTACCTGGACAGGGACTCAAAACTTCTGCCAGGTGCTTCAGATGGTCCTCATATGTCTTGGAATACACGATAACGTCGTCTAGGTATAGCAGCACGGTTTCAAAATTGAGATGTCCCAGACAGTTTTCCATCACTCTCTGAAATGTTCCTGGGGCACTACTGAGCCCAAACGGCATTCTGTCGAACTCACAGAGCCCCATTGGGGTGGTGAAAGCCGTTTTCTCACGATCCTCCTCAGCCACAGCCACTTGCCAGTAACCACTAGTCAGATCAGAGGGTAGAAAAGTAGTTAGCCGTTTTCAGAGCAGCTAATGATTCCTCTATGACGTGGTACGGGTATGCATCCTTGTGTGTTATGCGGTTCACCTGCCTGTAATCCACACACATTCTCATACTACCATCTTTCTTTTTAACCAGAACTAGAGGTGCTGCCCAGGGCTACAACTATCCCTTATCACCCCAGCTTTCTTCATATCATTCAACATTTCTTTAGCCTTCTGATAATGAGCTGGAGGTATGGGCCTATACCGCTCTTTGATGGGAGGATGACTGCCTGTAGGGATATGATGTTGTACTCCCTTAATTTCCCCAAAATCAAGTGGATGTTTGCTAAACACTTGGCGTACTCTTGCACCACCCGTAATACCCCTTGCTTCTGGTGAGCGGGAGTGGTGTCCGTCCCAACATGGAGTTGCTGACACCATTCCGCCACCTGAGTTGCTGGGTCATTGTCCTCCTCTATTTGACAGGAGTCTAAGGACTCAGCCGGGAGAATAGAATTATTATCAACAGCATGAAGTTTAGCAATGGTTGCATAACGGGGTAAATTTACCTCATCATCTCCCCAATTGAGAAGCCGTACCGGTACTCTTCCATTACCACTCTACTACTCCTCTAGCAGTCATAAGTGTAGGTCTATGTTCTGAATGGTGGGGTTCTACTACAGCTTGGTAATTCTGTCCTCTCAGACCTATGGCTGCCCTGCACCAAATGATCATTTCACTCATTGGGGGTATCACAATAGGAATCCGAGTCAGTGACCCGTACATTACCAATTTCGCCGTCGGTAAGCTTCGCTTGCTGCTGACACACCAGGGCCCGGATCTCTCTTTGGATTACTCCTTTCTGCCTTGGTCGGGCAATCTCAGCGAGCTGTTGGAGCAAGAACACAACTTCTCCCAAACAATTACCGATAATGTTAGTACCCAAAATGATATTTAAACCGTTCTCCTCATTTACAGTCTTTACTACCAGAAGCCCTTGGTCTTTCAACTCCTCTCTGCCCACCTTTACATCTACACATTTTGTTCCGAGTACTTCTACAGGAAGACCATTCAGAAGCATACACAGTAAAGTCAAGGCTCGGAGGTTTAAGACTGTCCATTGACCAGTACTTGGTATATAGAGCATCAGGTATTGAGGGTCACCTGGGACCCAGTGTCTAACAATGCTGGAACAGCAATACCATCTAGAATAATAGACAGGTAGGGTCGCCCGCCCACATACCTGCGGTTCCAGTCTAGGGGGCCTGACGGGTATTCTCCTGGGTGTTGGCCCTTGGACCCAGGTTCTGCCCGTTTAAAGGACACTGTGTAGACAGATGACCTTTCCGGTTGCAGCGTAACAGATGATCTCTCGACGAGAAGGTGTTGTCAGAGGTGCTCCTGGGGGTGGCGTTGTCCTCCTCCGGGGGGGCGACGTCTTCTTTCTTCTCCGGTGCATCCACGGAACGTCCTCTGGGCAGTCAGCTAACAAGACTTCCCTTCCTCTTCTTTCCGCAGCTGTAGGGCACTCATCACAGCGGCCAGATTTTTAGTCAGCTGGCGCACCTCTGAGCGCAGACAGTCCAATTCACTAGGAGGTGTCATCTGCGCTTTGGTTCGGCCACTAACGGGGAACAGGGGGTTACTGCCGGTTCCAGAGTGACTTCACCCTGATGATGTTGGGTGGCCACCTCAGGTTTGCCCAGGGGCCGCAGCCCTTTTATTGCCATGTCCTTTAGGGCATCAAAGGTAGCATCCGGATGATCTAAGGACCACCAATTTACAGTTCTGCGTTCCTCTGGGGATCTCAATCCCTGTATAAATTGTTCTTTCAGCATTCTATTCTCGTCGATAGCATTTAAATTGTTAATTTGCTTGAGGGCTCTCAGGGCTCCTTGTAGTCGGCAAGCATAGTCCCGGATGCTGTCACCTGGCTGTTGTGAACAGTGATAGAAGGCCATCCGGAGATCCGTTTCTGTGCGGTCTTCAAATATGGCATGAAGCTTAAGGAAGATCGCAGGACCGACTCCTGATCAACGGTATCCCAAGTCTCCACTTCCCTCTCAGCAGCGCCAGTTAGCTGCCCTATTAGCACAGCAGCTTTTTGTCTCTCAGGCATGGAGTACATTTCTAGGATGCTGCATAACTTCCGCTTGAAGCCTGCTAATGTGCCTGGCCCACCGCTGTATTGGGGAAGCCATTTCGCCCCAGGCATATATGGGAGCGTTAGTGGCATGATCGGGACTACCGGACTGGGTGCAGGGCCTGCGCCCCCATCTTGCGCTACAATACCAGACGGTGCGGGATTGGGGCCTCCGGCCGGGGCCGCACTGTCAGCCGGTTGTTGTGACATCTTAGCGCCCCCTTGGTTAAACGGAGCCTACCGGTTTCAGACGCTGCTATTTCACAGGCACCGCAGTGGGAACAGGACCTTCGTCGCAGGCGCTCTGATGTCAGAGCGTTCACTTCCTGTTGCAGGACCTGCCGATGAATCAGAGCCAGGGGCGTGTCCAAGACTCTGCGCGCTCTTTCAGGTACGCCCACCTTCTTCTCCAGCGCCTTAGGGCGCGAATCTGGCGGCAAATATGGCGGTATTTGGCGCCAAACAACAGCAACAGTCTTTTTCACCAAAACACTCCACAGGCACACAGGGCTCGCAATGCTGCAAGTTTCGTATCCTGTTCGTGACGCCAAAGTTTTGTGTCGACCCGCCACCACAATTGTGGGTTACCAGGGCAATGGGGTACTCAGAGCCGAGCCCGTAGAAGTCTATGGGATTGTCACAGGTAGCGGTGGCTCGGTCTGTGGCCCTGGCGGTCTGGCGTATGTTGGGGCAATATTTACAGGGGATAGATTTATATCCTGTTCGTGACGCCAAAGTTTTGTGTCGACCCGCCACCACAATTGTGGGTTACCAGGGCAATGGGGTACTCAGAGCCGAGCCCGTAGAAGTCTATGGGATTGTCACAGGTAGCGGTGGCTCGGTCTGTGGCCCTGGCGGTCTGGCGTATGTTGGGGCAATATTTACAGGGGATAGATTTATATACAGTTCGTGACGCCACCTGTAGTTTCTGGTAATTGTACCAGCGCTGCTGTAGATCTCTGAGGGGATGGTGTGGCAGCTAGATGTCGGGTCCCCTACAGGTGGGACTGGTCCCTCAAAGTCTATGAAGTTAGTGAAGTCGGGTGCAGATAAATAACACAGTCTCACACGGTCAGCGTCTTTCCATACCTTTACTTGCAAGATGGTAAAGGCAGGTCCCAGGGAGGCTGATGGGGTTGATGGAGGATGAGCTTTGAGGCAACGGCTAAGCAAGTTAGGGGCCTCCTTTACTGTCCAATAATGATGAGTACAACCAGCCTGCAGCGTAGTTCCCTCAATAACTCCAGCTATTCCATAGCTGTACTGCCCAGTCAGATTTGTGGTGAAGCCTTCCAGTTGATGAAACTAGGTTCTTGCTTTTGTCTGCGCTTGACTCAAAGTCCCTATTCCACCTGACTCCGGTTACGTACTGACTATATGGGGCTGTTTGCCGCAACCTAAGGTCCGGTAAATCCCTGGTTTTCTTACCACTATGCTTGAAGCTAATAGTGATCCTTCGGTCCCCAGTGACCGGTAGCAATGTGCAGGACTTTTCCAAGCCAAAAGCACTTTTCCAATAATCTTCCTTCCACTTTGCCCTTCGATTTGCTCGACTCTTAATAGATAGCTCAGTCTGTCTTCCAGTGGGGCACAGCTCTGACTAGGCTGAGGTGAACTAGACCACCTGTACTAGCCTCCACTTTCTGAACTGCTGACAGGCTCAAACTGGACACGTCTACTCTGTCCAAGGACAGGAAACTGACTGACTAAAATCACTCCCTTCCACACCCCTGCTGGGTGTGTCAGAAGTGTACATGATGTATGAAGAGCCCTTAACTGTTACCTCTCCACTCATCCTCCTGGTATTGTGTACCAGGGCTACACACTAGTATCCGTGTCTTCTCCTCCTATGTATCAGGGTACAGCTGGTATCCGGGTATTCTCCTCCTGTGTATCAGGATTACAGCTGGTGTCCGGGTCTTCTCCTCCTGTGTATCAGGGTACATCTGGTGTCCGGATCTTCTCCTCCTATGTATCAGGGGTACAGCTAGTATCCGGGTATTCTCCTCCTGTGTATCAGGATTACAGCTGGTGTCCGGGTCTTCTCCTCCTGTGTATCAGGGGTACAGCTGGTGTCCGGGTCTTCTCCTCCTATGTATCAGGGGTACAGCTTACAGCTGGTGTCCGGGTCTTCTCCTCCTATGTATCAGGGGTATAGCTAGTAGCTGTGTCTTCTCCTCCTGTGTATCAGGATAACAGCTGGTGTCCGGGTCTTCTCCTCCTATGTATCAGGGGTACAGCTTACAGCTGGTGTCCGGGTCTTCTCCTCCTATGTATCAGGGGTATAGCTAGTATCCGTGTCTTCTCCTCCTTGTATCAGGGGTACAGCTGGTATCCGGGTATTCTCCTCCTGTGTATCAGGATTACAGCTGGTGTCCGGGTCTTCTCCTCCTGTGTATCAGGATTACAGCTGGTGTCCGTGTCTTCTCCTCCTGTGTATCAGGATTACAGCTGGTGTCCGGGTCTTCTCCTCCTATGTATCAGGGGTACAGCTGGTTCAGGTCTTCTCTCTTATGTATCAGGGGTACAGCTGGTGTCGGGTTTCTCCTCCTATGTATCAGGGTACAGCTGGTATCCAGGTCTTCTCCTCTTATGTATCAGGGGTACAGCTGGTGTCCGGGTCTTTCCTCCTATGTATCAGGGGTACAGCTGGTATCGGTTATTCTCCTCCTTGTATCAGGATTACAGCTGGTGTCCAGGTCTTCTCTCCTGTGTATCAGGGGTACAGCTGGTGTCCGGGTCTTCTCCTCCTATGTATCAGGGGTACAGCTAGTATCCGGGTATTCTCTCTGTGTATCAGGATTACAGCTGGTGTCGGGTCTTCTCTCCTGTGTATCAGGGTACAGCTGGTGTCGGGTCTTCTCCTCTATGTATCAGGGGTACAGCTTACAGCTGGTGTCCGGGTCTTCTCCTCCTATGTATCAGGGTATAGCTAGTAGCTGTGTCTCTCCTCCTGTGTATCAGGATTACAGCTGGTGTCCGGGTTTCTCTCCTATGTATCAGGGTATAGCTAGTTCGTGTCTTCTCCTCCTATGTATCAGGGGTACAGCTGGTATCGGTATTCTCCTCTGTGTATCAGGTTACAGCTGGTGTCCGGGTCTTCTCTCCTGTGTATCAGGATTACAGCTGGTGTCCGTGTCTTCTCCTCCTGTGTATCAGGATTACAGCTGGTGTCCGGGTCTTCTCCTCCTATGTATCAGGGTACAGCTGTGTCGGTCTTCTCCTCTGTGTATCAGGATTACGCTGGTATCTGGTTTCTCTCCTGTGTCAGGATTACAGCTGGTGTCGGGTCTTCTCTCTGTGTATCGGATACAGCTGGTGTCGGGTTTCTCTCCTATGTATCAGGTACAGCTGGTATCAGGTCTCTCCTCTTAGTATCAGGGGTACGTTACAGCTGGTGTCGGTCTTCTCCTGTGTATCAGGGGTAAGCTAGTTCGTGTCTTTCTCTATGTATCAGGTAGTGGTATGGGATTCTCCTCTGTGTACAGGATTACAGTGTGTCGGGTTTCTCCTGTGTATCAGGATTACAGTGGGTCGGTTTCTCCTCCTTGTATCAGGATTACAGTGTGTCCGGGTCTTCTCCTCTATGTATCAGGGTCAGTGTACCAGGTTTCTCCTTATGTATCAGGGTATAGTAGTACTGGTCTCTCTCTGTGTATCAGGATTACAGCTGGTGTCCGGGTCTCTCCTCCTTTATCAGGTATAGCTTATCCGGTCTTCTCTCTATGTATCGGGTAAGCTGGTATCCGGTATTCTCTCTGTGTATCAGGATTAAGCTGGTGTCCGGGTCTTCTCTCCTGTGTATAGGATTACAGTGGTGTCCGTGTCTTCTCTTGTTATCAGGATTACAGCTGGTGTGGTTTCTCTCTATGATAGGGTAAGTGGTGTCCGGTTTTCTCTTTATCAGGTACGCTGTATGGTTTCTCCTCTTGTATCAGGTCAGTGGTGTCCGGTCTTTCCTCCTGTGTATCAGGTTACAGCTGGTGTCCGGTTTCTCTCCTAGTATCAGGGGTACAGCTGTATCGGTCTTCTCTCTATGTATCAGGATACAGCTGGTGTCCGGGTTTCTCTCCTGTGTATCAGGGTAGCAGTTCGGTCTTCTCTCTATGTATCAGGGGTACAGCTGGTTCGGTATCTCTCTTGTCAGTTAGCTGGTGCGGGTTTTCTCTGGTTCAGGATTAAGCTGTGTCGGTCTTTCTCCTGTGTATCGGTTACAGCGGTGTCGGGTCTTCTCCTCCTATGTATAGGGTAAGTGTATCCGGTTTCCTCTTAGTATCAGGGTCAGTGTGTCGGTCTTCTCTCTTGTATCAGGTACAGTGTTCGGTTCTCCTCTGTGTATCAGGATTACAGTGGTGTCGGTTTCTCCTGTGTATCAGGGTACAGCTGTGTCCGGGTCTTCTCTCTATGTATCAGGGTACGCTGTTCGGGTTTCTCCTCTGTGTATCAGGATTACGCTGTTCGGGTTTCTCTCTGGTATCAGGGTACAGCTGGTGTCCGGGTCTTCTCCTCCTTGTATCAGGATTACAGCTGGTGTCCGGGTCTTCTCCTCCTATGTATCAGGGGTAAGCTGTACTGGTTCTCCTCTGTGTATCAGGATTACAGCTGGTGTCCGGGTCTTCTCCTCCTTGTATCAGGGTATAGCTAGTATCGTGTCTTCTCCTCTATGTATCAGGGGTACAGCTGTATCCGGGTATTCTCCTCTGTGTATCAGGATTACAGCTGGTGTCGGGTCTTCTCTCCTGTGTATCAGGATACAGCTGGTGTCCGTGTCTTCTCCTCCTTGTATCAGGATTACAGCTGGTGTCCGGGTTTCTCCCTATGTATCAGGGTACAGCTGGTGTCGGTCTTCTCCTCCTGTGTATCAGGATTACAGCTGGTATCTGGGTTTCTCCTCTGTGTATCAGGATTACAGTGGTGTCCGGGTTTCTCCTCCTGTGTATCAGGATTACAGCTGGTGTCCGGGTCTTCTCCTCCTATGTATCAGGGTACAGTGGTATCCAGGTCTTCTCCTCTTATGTTCAGGGTACAGCTTACAGCTGGTGTCGGGTCTTCTCCTCCTGTGTATCAGGGTTAGCTGTATCCGTGTCTTCTCCTCCTATGTATCGGGTACAGCTGGTATCCGTGTCTTCTCCTCTGTGTATCAGGATTACAGCTGGTGTCCGGGTCTTCTCCTTGTATCAGGGGTACAGCTGGTATCCAGGTCTTCTCCTCTTATTTATCAGGGGTACAGCTGGTGTCCGGGTCTTCTCCTCCTATGTATCAGGGGTACAGTGGTATCCGGTTTCTCCTCTGTGTATCAGGATTACAGTGGTGTCCGGTCTTCTCTCCATGTACAGGGGTACAGCTGGTTCGGGTATTCTCCTCTGTGTATCAGGTTACAGCTGGTGTCCGGGTCTTCTCCTCCTGTGTATCAGATTACAGCTGGTGTCCGGTCTTCTCCTCCTTGTATCAGGATACAGCTGGTGTCCGGGTCTTCTCCTCCTATGTATCAGGGTAAGCTGGTGTCCGGGTCTTCTCCTCTGTGTATCAGGATTACAGCTGGTATCGGGTTTCTCCTCCTGTGTATCAGATTACAGCTGTGTCCGGGTCTTCTCCTCCTGATCAGGTAGTGGTATCAGTCTCCCCTTTATCAGACTGGTGTCCGGGTCTTCTCCTCCTTGTATCAGGGTAAGCTGTATCCGTCTTCTCCTCTATGTATCAGGGGTACAGCTGGTATCCGGGTTTCTCCTCCTGTGTATCAGGGTTACAGCTGGTTCCGGTCTTCTCCTCCTTGTATCAGGTTACAGCTGGTTCCGGTCTTCTCCTCCTGTGTATCAGGATTACAGCTGGTGTCCGGTCTTCTCCTCCTTGTATCAGGGTACAGCTGGTTCCGGTCTTTCCTCTTGTATCAGGATACAGCTGGTGTCCGGTCTTCTCCTCCTATGTATCAGGGTACAGCTGGTATCCGGTTTCTCCTCCTTATGTACTTCAGGGTATCAGCAGCTGGTGTCCGGTCTTCTCCTCCTATGTATCAGGTACAGCTGTATCCGGTATTCTCCTCCTGTGTATCAGGATTACAGCTGGTGTCCGGTCTTCTCCTCCTTGTATCAGGGGTACAGCTGGTGTCCGGGTCTTCTCCTCCTATGTATCAGGGTACAGCTTATCCGGGTATTCTCCTCCTTGTATCAGGATTAGCTGTGCGGTCTTCTCCTCCTGTGTATCAGGTACAGCTGTGTCCGGTCTTCTCCTCCTATGTATCAGGGTATAAGCTGGTGTCCGGGTCTTCTCCTCCTATGTATCAGGGTATAGCTTATAGCTGTGTCTCTCCTCCTGTGTATCAGGATTACAGCTGGTGTCCGGTTCTCCTCCTATGTATCAGGTATAGCTAGTTCCGTGTCTTCTCCTCCTGTATCAGGTTACAGCTGTTCGGTATTCTCCTGTGTATCAGTTACAGCTGGTTCCGGGTCTTCTCCCTTGTATCAGGATTACAGCTGTGTCCGGTCTTCTCCTCCTGTGTATCAGGATTACAGCTGGTGTCCGGGTCTTTCCTCCTATGTATCAGGGGTACAGCTGGTTCGGTCTCTCCTCTTGTATCAGGATACAGCTGGTATCCGGGTATTCTCCTCCTTGTATCAGGATTACAGCTGGTGTCGGTCTTCTCCTCCTGTGTATCAGGATTACAGCTGGTGTCCGGGTCTTCTCCTCCTATGTATCAGGGGTACAGCTGGTGATCCGGTCTTCTCTCTCTATGTATCAGGGGTACAGCTTACAGCTGGTGTCCGGGTCTTCTCCTCCTGTGTATCAGGGGTATAGCTAGTATCCGTGTCTTCTCCTCCTATGTATCAGGGGTACAGCTGGTATCCGGGTATTCTCCTCCTGTGTATCAGCTGTACAGCTGGTATCCAGTCTTCTCCTCCTATGTATCAGCTGTACAGCTGGTATCCAGGTCTTCTCCTCCTTGTATCAGCTGTACAGCTGGTATCCAGGTCTTTCCTCCTATGTATCAGCTGTACAGCTGGTATCCAGGTCTTCTCCTCCTATGTATCAGTGTACAGCTGGTATCCAGGTCTTCTCCTCCTATGTATCAGCTGTACAGCTGGTATCCAGGTCTTTCCTCCTATGTATCAGCTGTACAGCTGGTCCAGGTCTTCTCCTCATGTATCAGCTGTAACTGGTATCCAGGTCTTCTCCTCCTATGTATCAGCTGTACAGCTGGTATCCAGGTCTTCTCCTCTATGTATCAGCTGTACAGCTGGTGTCCTGGTCTTCTCTCCTATGTATCAGGTGTACAGCTGGTATCCAGGTCTTCTCCTCCTATGTATCAGGATTACAGCTGGTATCCAGGTCTTCTCCTCCTATGTATCAGCTGTACAGCTGGTATCCAGGTCTTCTCCTCTATGTATCAGGGGTACAGCTGTATCCAGGTCTTCCCTCCTATGTATCAGCTGTACAGCTGTTCCTGGTCTTCTCCTATGTATCAGGTGTACAGCTGGTATCCAGGTCTTCTCCTCCTATGTATCGGGTTACAGCTGTATCCAGGTCTTCTCCTCCTATGTATCAGCTGTACAGCTGTTATCCAGATCTTCTCCTCATATGTATCAGCTGTACAGCTGGTATCCAGTCTTCTCCCCCTATGTATCAGCTGTACAGCTGGTATCCAGATCTTCTCCTCATATGTATCAGCTGTACAGCTGGTATCCAGGTCTTCTCCCTCCTATGTACAGGTGTACAGCTGGTATCCAGATCTTCTCCTCCTATGTATCAGCTGTACAGTCATGGCCAAAAGTTTTGAGAATGACACAAATATTATATTTTCACATGATCTGCTGCCCTCTGGTTTTTATGTGTGTTTGACAGATGTTTTTATCACAGACAGAAATATAATAATTGCAAACATATGAGTAACTAAAGCTTATATTGACAGTTAGAATGAGTTAATGCAGCAAGTCAATATTTGCAGTGTTGACCCTTCTTCTTCAGGACCTCTGCAATTCTCCCTGGCATGCTCTCAATCAACTTCTGGACCAAATCCTGACTGATAGCAGTCCATTCTTGCACAATCAATGCTTTCATTTTGTCAGAATTTTTAGGTTTTTGTTTGTCCACCCGTCTCTTGATGATTGACCACAAGTTCTCAATGGGATTAAGATCTGGGGAGTTTCCAGGCCATGGACCCAAAATCTCTATGTTTTGTTCCCTGAGCCATTTAGTTATCACCTTTGCTTTATGGCAAGGTGCTCCATCATGCTGGAAAAGGCATTGTTGATCGCCAAACTGCTCTTGGAGGGTTGGGAGAAGTTGCTCTTGGAGGACATTCTGGTACCATTCTTTATTCATGGCTGTGTTTTTAGGCAAGACTGTGAGAGAGCCGATTCCCTTGGCTGAGAAGTAACCCCACAATGAATGGTTTCAGGATGCTTAACAGTTGGCATGAGACAAGACTGGTGGTAGCGCTCACCTTGTCTTCTCCGAATGAGGCGTTTTCCTGATGTCCCAAACAATCGAAAAGAAGATTCATCAGAGAAAATAACTTTACCCCAGTCCTCAGCAGTCCACTGCCTGTACCTTTTGCAGAATATCAGTCTGTCCATGATGTTTTTTCTGGAGAGAAGTGGCTTCTTTGCTGCCCTCCTTGAGACCAGGTCTTGCTCCAAGAGTCTCTGCCTTACAGTGCGTGCAGATGCACTCACACCTGCCTGCTGCCATTCCTGAGCAAGCTCTGCACTGCTGGTAGCCCGATCCCGCAGCTGAAACACTTTTAAGAGACGGTCCTGGCGCTTGCTGGTCTTTCTTGGGCGCCCTGAAGCCTTTTTGGCAACAATGGAACCTCTTTCCTTGAAGTTCTTGATGATGCGATAGATTGTTGACTGAGGTGCAATCTTTCTAGCTGCGATACTCTTCCCTGTTAGGCCATTTTTGTGCATTGCAATGATGACTGCACGTGTTTCTTTGGAGATAACCATGGTTAACAGAAGAGAAACAATGATGCCAAGCACCAGCCTCCTTTTAAAGTGTCCAGTGGTGTCATTCTTACTTAATCATGCCAGATTGATCTTCAGCCATGTCCTCATCAACACCCACACCTGTGTTAATGGAGCAATTACTGAAAAGAGGTTAGCTGGTCCTTTTAAGGCAGGGCTGCAATGATGTTGAAATGTGTTTTGGGGGATAAAGTTCATTTTCTAGCCAAATATTGACTTTGCAAGTAATTGCTGTTAAGCTGATCACTCTTTATAACATTCTGGAGTATATGCAAATTGCCATTAGAAAAAGTGAAGCAGTAGACTTTGTAAAAATTAATATTTGTGTCATTCTCAAAACTTTTGGCCATGACTGTACAGCTGGTGTCCTGGTCTTCTCCTATGTATCAGCTGTACAGCTGGTATCCAGGTCTTCTCCTCCTATGTATCAGGTGTACAGCTGGTATCCGGGTATTCTCCTCCTGTGTATCAGGATTACAGCTGGTGTCCGGGTCTTCTCCTCCTGTGTATCAGGGGTACAGCTGGTGTCCGAGTCTTCTCCTCCTATGTATCAGGGGTACAGCTAGTATCCGGGTATTCTCCTCCTGTGTATCAGGATTACAGCTGGTGTCCGGGTCTTCTCCTCCTGTGTATCACGGGTACAGCTGGTGTCGGGTCTTCTCCTCCTATGTATCAGGGGTACAGCTTACAGCTGGTGTCCGGGTCTTCTCCTCCTATGTATCAGGGGTATAGCTAGTAGCTGTGTCTTCTCCTCCTGTGTATCAGGATTACAGCTGGTGTCCGGGTCTTCTCCTCCTATGTATCAGGGGTACAGCTTACAGCTGGTGTCCGGGTCTTCTCCTCCTATGTATCAGGGGTATAGCTAGTATCCGGGTATTCTCCTCCTGTGTATCAGGATTACAGCTGGTGTCCGGGTCTTCTCCTCCTGTGTATCAGGATTACAGCTGGTGTCCGTGTCTTCTCCTCCTGTGTATCAGGATTACAGCTGGTGTCCGGGTCTTCTCCTCCTATGTATCAGGGTACAGCTGGTGTCCAGGTCTTCTCCTCCTGTGTATCAGGATTACAGCTGGTATCTGGGTATTCTCCTCCTGTGTATCAGGATTACAGCTGGTGTCCGGGTCTTCTCCTCCTGTGTATCAGGATTACAGCTGGTGTCCGGGTCTTCTCCTCCTATGTATCAGGGGTACAGCTGGTATCCAGGTCTTCTCCTCTTATGTATCAGGATTACAGCTTACAGCTGGTGTCCGGGTCTTCTCCTCCTGTGTATCAGGCTTACAGCTGGTATCCAGGTCTTCTCCTCCTATATATTAGGGGTACAGCTGGTATCCGGGTATTCTCCTCCTGTGTATCAGGCTTACAGCTGGTATCCAGGTCTTCTCCTCCTATATATTAGGGGTACAGCTGGTATCCGGGTCTTCTCCTCCTGTGTATCAGGATTACAGCTGGTGTCCAGGTCTTCTCCTCCTATGTATCAGGGGTACAGCTGGTGTCCGGGTCTTCTCCTCCTGTGTATCAGGATTACAGCTGGTATCTGGGTATTCTCCTCCTGTGTATCAGGATTACAGCTGGTGTCCGGGTCTTCTCCTCCTGTGTATCAGGCTTACAGCTGGTATCCAGGTCTTCTCCTCATATATATTAGGGGTACAGCTGGTATCCGGGTATTCTCCTCCTGTGTATCAGGCTTACAGCTGGTATCCAGGTCTTCTCCTCCTATGTATCAGGGGTACAGCTGGTGTCCGGGTCTTCTCCTCCTATATATCAGTGGTATAGCTAATATCCAGGCCTTTTCCTCCCATGTATCAGCTGTACAGCTGGTATCCAGGTCTTCTCCTCCTATGTATCAGCTGTACAGCTGGTATCCAGGTCTTCTCCTATGTATCAGCTGTACAGCTGGTATCCAGGTCTTCTCCTCCTATGTATCAGCTGTACAGCTTATATCCAGGTCTTCTCCTCCTATGTATCAGGGATACAGCTGTTATCCAGATCTTCTCCTCCTATGTATCAGCTGTACAGCTGGTAACAGGTCTTCTCCTCCTATGTATCAGCTGTACAGCTGGTATCCAGGTCTTCTCCTCCTATGTATCAGGTGTACAGCTGGTATCCAGATCTTCTCCTCCTATGTTTCAGCTGTACAGCTGGTATCCAGGTCTTCTCCTCCTATGTATCAGCTGTACAGCTGGTATCCAGGTCTTCTCCTCCTATTTATCAGCTGTACAGCTGGTATCCAGGTCTTCTCCTCCTATGTATCAGCTGTACAACTGGTATCCAGGTCTTCTCCTCCTATGTATCAGCTGTACAGCTGGTATCCAGGTCTCCTCCTCCTATGTATCAGCTGTACAGCTGGTATCCAGGTCTTCTCCTCCTATGTATCAGCTGTACAGCTGGTATCCAGGTCTTCTCCTCCTATGCATCAGGGATACAGCTGGTGTCCTGGTCTTCTCCTATGTATCAGCTGTACAGCTGGTATCCAGGTCTTCTCCTCCTATGTATCAGCTGTACAGCTGGTATCCAGGTCTTCTCCTCCTATGTATCAGCTGTACAGCTGGTGTCCTGGTCTTCTCCTATGTATCAGGTGTACAGCTGGTATCCAGGTCTTCTCCCTCCTATGTATCAGGATTACAGCTGGTATCCAGGTCTTCTCCTCCTATGTATCAGCTGTACAGCTGTTATCCAGATCTTCTCCTCCTATTTATCAGCTTTACAGCTGGTATCCAGGTCTTCTCCTCCTATGTATCAGCTGTACAGCTGGTATCCAGGTCTTCTCCCTCCTATGTACCAGGTGTACAGCTGGTATCCAGGTCTTCTCCTCCTATGTATCAGGTGAACAGCTGGTATCCAGATCTTCTCCTCCTATGTATCAGCTGTACAGCTGGTGTCCTGGTCTTCTCCTATGTATCAGCTGTACAGCTGGTATCCAGGTCTTCTCCTCCTATGTATCAGGTGTACAGCTGGTATCCAGATCTTCTCCTCCTATGTATCAGGTGTACAGCTGGTATCTAGGTCTTCTCCTCCTATGTATCAGGTGTACAGCTGGTATCCAGGTCTTCTCCTCCTATGTATCAGGGGTACAGCTAGTATCCGGGTATTCTCCTCCTGTGTATCAGGATTACAGCTGGTGTCCGGGTCTTCTCCTCCGTGTATCAGGGGTACAGCTGGTGTCCGGGTCTTCTCCTCCTATGTATCAGGGGTACAGCTTACAGCTGGTGTCCGGGTCTTCTCCTCCTATGTATCAGGGGTATAGCTAGTAGCTGTGTCTTCTCCTCCTGTGTATCAGGATTACAGCTGGTGTCCGGGTCTTCTCCTCCTATGTATCGGGTACAGCTTACAGCTGGTGTCCGGGTCTTCTCCTCCTATGTATCAGGGGTATAGCTAGTATCCGTGTCTTCTCCTCCTATGTATCAGGGGTACAGCTGGTATCCGGGTATTCTCCTCCTGTGTATCAAGATTGCAGCTGGTGTCCGGGTCTTCTCCTCCTGTGTATCAGGATTACAGCTGGTGTCCGTGTCTTCTCCTCCTGTGTATCAGGATTACAGCTGGTGTCCGGGTCTTCTCCTCCTATGTATGAGGGGTACAGCTGGTGTCCGGGTCTTCTCCTCCTGTGTATCAGGATTACAGCTGGTATCTGGGTATTCTCCTCCTGTGTATCAGGATTACAGCTGGTGTCCGGGTCTTCTCCTCCTGTGTATCAGGATTACAGCTGGTGTCCGGGTCTTCTCCTCCTATGTATCAGGGGTACAGCTGGTATCCAGGTCTTCTCCTCTTATGTATCAGGGGTACAGCTTACAGCTGGTGTCCGGGTCTTCTCCTCCTGTGTATCAGGCTTACAGCTGGTATCCAGGTCTTCTCCTCCTATATATTAGGGGTACAGCTGGTATCCGGGTATTCTCCTCCTGTGTATCAGACTTACAGCTGGTATCCAGGTCTTCTCCTCCTATGTATCAGGGTACAGCTGGTGTCCGTGTCTTCTCCTCCTATATATCAGTGGTATAGCTAATATCCAGGCCTTTTCCTCCCATGTATCATCTGTACAGCTGGTATCCAGGTCTTCTCCTCCTATGTATCAGCTGTACAGCTGGTATCCAGGTCTTCTCCTATGTATCAGCTGTACAGCTGGTATCCAGGTCTTCTCCTCCTATGTATCAGGGATACAGCTGGTATCCAGATCTTCTCCTCCTATGTATCAGCTGTACAGCTGGTAACCAGGTCTTCTCCTCCTATGTATCAGCTGTACAGCTGGTATCCAGGTCTTCTCCTCCTATGTATCAGGTGTACAGCTGGTATCCAGATCTTCTCCTCCTATGTTTCAGCTGTACAGCTGGTATCCAGGTCTTCTCCTCCTATGTATCAGCTGTACAGCTGGTATCCAGGTCTTCTCCTCCTATGTATCAGCTGTACAGCTGGTATCCAGGTCTTCTCCTCCTTTGTATCAGTTGTACAACTGGTATCCAGGTCTTCTCCTCCTATGTATTAGCTGTACAGCTGGTATCCAGGTCTTCTCCTCCTATGTATCAGCTGTACAGCTGGTATCCAGGTCTTCTCCTCCTATGTATCAGCTGTACAGCTGGTATCCAGGTCTTCTCCTCCTATGCATCAGGGATACAGCTGGTGTCCTGGTCTTCTCCTATGTATCAGCTGTACAGCTGGTATCCAGGTCTTCTCCTCCTATGTATCAGCTGTACAGCTGGTATCCAGGTCTTCTCCTCCTATGTATCAGCTGTACAGCTGGTGTCCTGGTCTTCTCCTATGTATCAGGTGTACAGCTGGTATCCAGGTCTTCTCCTCTGAAGTATCAGCTGTACAGCTGGTATCCAGGTCTTCTCCTCCTATGTATCAGGGGTACAGCTGGTATCCAGGTCTTCTCCTCCTATGTATCAGCTGTACAGCTGGTGTCCTGGTCTTCTCCTATGTATCAGGTGTACAGCTGGTATCCAGGTCTTCTCCCTCCTATGTATGAGGATTACAGCTGGTATCCAGGTCTTCTCCTCCTATGTATCAGCTGTACAGCTGGTATCCAGATCTTCTCCTCCTATGTATCAGCTGTACAGCTGGTAACCAGGTCTTCTCCTCCTATGTATCAGCTGTACAGCTGGTATCCAGGTCTTCTCCTCCTATGTATCAGTGTACAGCTGGTATCCAGATCTTCTCCTCCTATGTTTCAGCTGTACAGCTGGTATCCAGGTCTTCTCCTCCTATGTATCAGCTGTACAGCTGGTATCCAGGTCTTCTCCTCCTATGTATCAGCTGTACAGCTGGTATCCAGGTCTTCTCCTCCTTTGTATCAGTTGTACAACTGGTATCCAGGTCTTCTCCTCCTATGTATTAGCTGTACAGCTGGTATCCAGGTCTTCTCCTCCTATGTATCAGCTGTACAGCTGGTATCCAGGTCTTCTCCTCCTATGTATCAGCTGTACAGCTGGTATCCAGGTCTTCTCCTCCTATGCATCAGGGATACAGCTGGTGTCCTGGTCTTCTCCTATGTATCAGCTGTACAGCTGGTATCCAGGTCTTCTCCTCCTATGTATCAGCTGTACAGCTGGTATCCAGGTCTTCTCCTCCTATGTATCAGCTGTACAGCTGGTGTCCTGGTCTTCTCCTATGTATCAGGTGTACAGCTGGTATCCAGGTCTTCTCCTCTGAAGTATCAGCTGTACAGCTGGTATCCAGGTCTTCTCCTCCTATGTATCAGGGGTACAGCTGGTATCCAGGTCTTCTCCTCCTATGTATCAGCTGTACAGCTGGTGTCCTGGTCTTCTCCTATGTATCAGTGTGTACAGCTGGTATCCAGGTCTTCTCCCTCCTATGTATGAGGATTACAGCTGGTATCCAGGTCTTCTCCTCCTATGTATCAGCTGTACAGCTGTTATCCAGATCTTCTCCTCATATGTATCAGCTGTACAGCTGGTATCCAGGTCTTCTCCTCCTATGTATCAGCTGTACAGCTGGTATCCAGATCTTCTCCTCATATGTATCAGCTGTACAGCTGGTATCCAGGTCTTCTCCTCCTATGTTTCAGCTGTACAGCTGGTATCCAGGTCTTCTCCTCCTATGTATCAGCTGTACAGCTGGTATCCAGGTCTTCTCCTCCTATGTATCAGCTGTACAGCTGGTATCCAGGTCTTCTCCTCCTTTGTATCAGTTGTACAACTGGTATCCAGGTCTTCTCCTCCTATGTATTAGCTGTACAGCTGGTATCCAGGTCTTCTCCTCCTATGTATCAGCTGTACAGCTGGTATCCAGGTCTTCTCCTCCTATGTATCAGCTGTACAGCTGGTATCCAGGTCTTCTCCTCCTATGCATCAGGGATACAGCTGGTGTCCTGGTCTTCTCCTATGTATCAGCTGTACAGCTGGTATCCAGGTCTTCTCCTCCTATGTATCAGCTGTACAGCTGGTATCCAGGTCTTCTCCTCCTATGTATCAGCTGTACAGCTGGTGTCCTGGTCTTCTCCTATGTATCAGGTGTACAGCTGGTATCCAGGTCTTCTCCTCTGAAGTATCAGCTGTACAGCTGGTATCCAGGTCTTCTCCTCCTATGTATCAGGGGTACAGCTGGTATCCAGGTCTTCTCCTCCTATGTATCAGCTGTACAGCTGGTGTCCTGGTCTTCTCCTATGTATCAGGTGTACAGCTGGTATCCAGGTCTTCTCCCTCCTATGTATGAGGATTACAGCTGGTATCCAGGTCTTCTCCTCCTGATGTATCAGCTGTACAGCTGTTATCCAGATCTTCTCCTCATATGTATCAGCTGTACAGCTGGTATCCAGGTCTTCTCCTCCTATGTATCAGCTGTACAGCTGGTATCCAGATCTTCTCCTCATATGTATCAGCTGTACAGCTGGTATCCAGGTCTTCTCCCTCCTATGTACCAGGTGTACAGCTGGTATCCAGGTCTTCTCCTCCTATGTATCAGGTGTACAGCTGGTATCCAGATCTTCTCCTCCTATGTATCAGCTGTACAGTCATGGCCAAAAGTTTTGAGAATGACACAAATATTATATTTTCACATGATCTGCTGCCCTCTGGTTTTTATGTGTGTTTGACAGATGTTTTTATCACAGACAGAAATATAATAATTGCAAACATATGAGTAACTAAAGCTTATATTGACAGTTAGAATGAGTTAATGCAGCAAGTCAATATTTGCAGTGTTGACCCTTCTTCTTCAGGACCTCTGCAATTCTCCCTGGCATGCTCTCAATCAACTTCTGGACCAAATCCTGACTGATAGCAGTCCATTCTTGCACAATCAATGCTTTCATTTTGTCAGAATTTTTAGGTTTTTGTTTGTCCACCCGTCTCTTGATGATTGACCACAAGTTCTCAATGGGATTAAGATCTGGGGAGTTTCCAGGCCATGGACCCAAAATCTCTATGTTTTGTTCCCTGAGCCATTTAGTTATCACCTTTGCTTTATGGCAAGGTGCTCCATCATGCTGGAAAAGGCATTGTTGATCGCCAAACTGCTCTTGGAGGGTTGGGAGAAGTTGCTCTTGGAGGACATTCTGGTACCATTCTTTATTCATGGCTGTGTTTTTAGGCAAGACTGTGAGAGAGCCGATTCCCTTGGCTGAGAAGTAACCCCACACATGAATGGTTTCAGGATGCTTAACAGTTGGCATGAGACAAGACTGGTGGTAGCGCTCACCTTGTCTTCTCCGAATGAGGCGTTTTCCTGATGTCCCAAACAATCGAAAAGAAGATTCATCAGAGAAAATAACTTTACCCCAGTCCTCAGCAGTCCACTGCCTGTACCTTTTGCAGAATATCAGTCTGTCCATGATGTTTTTTCTGGAGAGAAGTGGCTTCTTTGCTGCCCTCCTTGAGACCAGGTCTTGCTCCAAGAGTCTCTGCCTTACAGTGCGTGCAGATGCACTCACACCTGCCTGCTGCCATTCCTGAGCAAGCTCTGCACTGCTGGTAGCCCGATCCCGCAGCTGAAACACTTTTAAGAGACGTCCTGGCGCTTGCTGGTCTTTCTTGGGCGCCCTGAAGCCTTTTTGGCAACAATGGAACCTCTTTCCTTGAAGTTCTTGATGATGCGATAGATTGTTGACTGAGGTGCAATCTTTCTAGCTGCGATACTCTTCCCTGTTAGGCCATTTTTGTGCATTGCAATGATGACTGCACGTGTTTCTTTGGAGATAACCATGGTTAACAGAAGAGAAACAATGATGCCAAGCACCAGCCTCCTTTTAAAGTGTCCAGTGGTGTCATTCTTACTTAATCATGCCAGATTGATCTTCAGCCATGTCCTCATCAACACCCACACCTGTGTTAATGGAGCAATTACTGAAAAGAGGTTAGCTGGTCCTTTTAAGGCAGGGCTGCAATGATGTTGAAATGTGTTTTGGGGATAAAGTTCATTTTCTAGCCAAATATTGACTTTGCAAGTAATTGCTGTTAAGCTGATCACTCTTTATAACATTCTGGAGTATATGCAAATTGCCATTAGAAAAAGTAAAGCAGTAGACTTTGTAAAAATTAATATTTGTGTCATTCTCAAAACTTTTGGCCATGACTGTACAGCTGGTGTCCTGGTCTTCTCCTATGTATCAGCTGTACAGCTGGTATCCAGGTCTTCTCCTCCTATGTATCAGGTGTACAGCTGGTATCCGGGTATTCTCCTCCTGTGATTCAGGATTACAGCTGGTGTCCGGGTCTTCTCCTCCTGTGTATCAGGGGTACAGCTGGTGTCCGGGTCTTCTCCTCCTATGTATCAGGGGTACAGCTAGTATCCGGGTATTCTCCTCCTGTGTATCAGGATTACAGCTGGTGTCCGGGTCTTCTCCCTGTGTATCACGGGTACAGCTGGTGTCCGGGTCTTCTCCTCCTATGTATCAGGGGTACAGCTTACAGCTGGTGTCCGGGTCTTCTCCTCCTATGTATCAGGGGTATAGCTAGTAGCTGTGTCTTCTCCTCCTGTGTATCAGGATTACAGCTGGTGTCCGGGTCTTCTCCTCCTATGTATCAGGGGTACAGCTTACAGCTGGTGTCCGGGTCTTCTCCTCCTATGTATCAGGGGTATAGCTAGTATCCGGGTATTCTCCTCCTGTGTATCAGGATTACAGCTGGTGTCCGGGTCTTCTCCTCCTGTGTATCAGGATTACAGCTGGTGTCCGTGTCTTCTCCTCCTGTGTATCAGGATTACAGCTGGTGTCCGGGTCTTCTCCTCCTATGTATCAGGGGTACAGCTGGTGTCCAGGTCTTCTCCTCCTGTGTATCAGGATTACAGCTGGTATCTGGGTATTCTCCTCCTGTGTATCAGGATTACAGCTGGTGTCCGGGTCTTCTCCTCCTGTGTATCAGGATTACAGCTGGTGTCCAGGTCTTCTCCTCCTATGTATCAGGGGTACAGCTGGTATCCAGGTCTTCTCCTCTTATGTATCAGGATTACAGCTTACAGCTGGTGTCCGGGTCTTCTCCTCCTGTGTATCAGGCTTACAGCTGGTATCCAGGTCTTCTCCTCCTATATATTAGGGGTACAGCTGGTATCCGGGTATTCTCCTCCTGTGTATCAGGCTTACAGCTGGTATCCAGGTCTTCTCCTCCTATATATTAGGGGTACAGCTGGTATCCGGGTCTTCTCCTCCTGTGTATCAGGATTACAGCTGGTGTCCAGGTCTTCTCCTCCTATGTATCAGGGGTACAGCTGGTGTCCGGGTCTTCTCCTCCTGTGTATCAGGATTACAGCTGGTATCTGGGTATTCTCCTCCTGTGTATCAGGATTACAGCTGGTGTCCGGGTCTTCTCCTCCTGTGTATCAGGCTTACAGCTGGTATCCAGGTCTTCTCCTCCTATATATTAGGGGTACAGCTGGTACCCGGGTATTCTCCTCCTGTGTATCAGGCTTACAGCTGGTATCCAGGTCTTCTCCTCCTATGTATCAGGGGTACAGCTGGTGTCCGGGTCTTCTCCTCCTATATATCAGTGGTATAGCTAATATCCAGGCCTTTTCCTCCCATGTATCAGCTGTACAGCTGGTATCCAGGTCTTCTCCTCCTATGTATCAGCTGTACAGCTGGTATCCAGGTCTTCTCCTAAGTATCAGCTGTACAGCTGGTATCCAGGTCTTCTCCTCCTATGTATCAGCTGTACAGCTTATATCCAGGTCTTCTCCTCCTATGTATCAGGGATACAGCTGTTATCCAGATCTTCTCCTCCTATGTATCAGCTGTACAGCTGGTATCCAGGTCTTCTCCTCCTATGTATCAGGGATACAGCTGGTATCCAGATCTTCTCCTCCTATGTATCAGCTGTACAGCTGGTAACAGGTCTTCTCCTCCTATGTATCAGCTGTACAGCTGGTATCCAGGTCTTCTCCTCCTATGTATCAGGTGTACAGCTGGTATCCAGATCTTCTCCTCCTATGTTTCAGCTGTACAGCTGGTATCCAGGTCTTCTCCTCCTATGTATCAGCTGTACAGCTGGTATCCAGGTCTTCTCCTCCTATTTATCAGCTGTACAGCTGGTATCCAGGTCTTCTCCTCCTATGTATCAGCTGTACAACTGGTATCCAGGTCTTCTCCTTCTATGTATCAGCTGTACAGCTGGTATCCAGGTCTCCTCCTCCTATGTATCAGCTGTACAGCTGGTATCCAGGTCTTCTCCTCCTATGTATCAGCTGTACAGCTGGTATCCAGGTCTTCTCCTCCTATGCATCAGGGATACAGCTGGTGTCCTGGTCTTCTCCTATGTATCAGCTGTACAGCTGGTATCCAGGTCTTCTCCTCCTATGTATCAGCTGTACAGCTGGTATCCAGGTCTTCTCCTCCTATGTATCAGCTGTACAGCTGGTGTCCTGGTCTTCTCCTATGTATCAGGTGTACAGCTGGTATCCAGGTCTTCTCCCTCCTATGTATCAGGATTACAGCTGGTATCCAGGTCTTCTCCTATGTATCAGCTGTACAGCTGGTATCCAGGTCTTCTCCTCTTATGTATCAGGGGTACAGCTGGTATCCAGGTCTTCTCCTCCTATGTATCAGCTGTACAGCTGGTGTCCTGGTCTTCTCCTATGTATCTATAAGGTGTACAGCTGGTATCCAGGTCTTCTCCCTCCTATGTATCAGGATTACAGCTGGTATCCAGGTCTTCTCCTATGTATCAGCTGTACAGCTGGTATCCAGGTCTTCTCCTCTTATGTATCAGGGGTACAGCTGGTATCCAGGTCTTCTCCTCCTATGTATCAGCTGTACAGCTGGTGTCCTGGTCTTCTCCTATGTATCAGGTGTACAGCTGGTATCCAGGTCTTCTCCCTCCTATGTATCAGGATTACAGCTGGTATCCAGGTCTTCTCCTCCTATGTATCAGCTGTACAGCTGTTATCCAGATCTTCTCCTCCTATTTATCAGCTTTACAGCTGGTATCCAGGTCTTCTCCTCCTATGTATCAGCTGTACAGCTGGTATCCAGGTCTTCTCCTCCTATGTATCAGGTGAACAGCTGGTATCCAGATCTTCTCCTCCTATGTATCAGCTGTACAGCTGGTGTCCTGGTCTTCTCCTATGTATCAGCTGTACAGCTGGTATCCAGGTCTTCTCCTCCTATGTATCAGGTGTACAGCTGGTATCCAGATTTTCTCCTCCTATGTATCAGGTGTACAGCTGGTATCTAGGTCTTCTCCTCCTATGTATCAGGTGTACAGCTGGTATCCAGGTCTTCTCCTCCTATGTATCAGCTGTACAGCTGGTATCCAGGCCTTCTCCTCCTATGTATCAGCTGTACAACTGGTATCCAGGTATTCTCCTCCTATGTATCAGCTGTACAGCTGGTATCCAGGTCTTCTCCTCCTATGTATCAGCTGTACAGCTGGTATCCAGGTCTTCTCCTCCTATGTATCAGCTGTACAGCTGGTATCCAGGTCTTCTCCTCCTATGCATCAGGGATACAGCTGGTGTCCTGGTCTTCTCCTATGTATCAGCTGTACAGCTGGTATCCAGGTCTTCTCCTCCTATGTATCAGCTGTACAGCTGGTATCCAGGTCTTCTCCTCCTATGTATCAGCTGTACAGCTGGTGTCCTGGTCTTCTCCTATGTATCAGGTGTACAGCTGGTATCCAGGTCTTCTCCCTCCTATGTATCAGGATTACAGCTGGTATCCAGGTCTTCTCCTCCTATGTATCAGCTGTACAGCTGGTATCCAGGTCTTATCCTCCTATGTATCAGCTGTACAGCTGTGTACCAGGTCTTCTCTCTATGTATCAGTGTACACTGGTTCCGGTCTTCTCCTATGTATCAGGTGTACAGCTGGTATCCAGGTCTTCTCCTCCTATGTATCAGGATTACAGCTGGTATCCAGGTCTTCTCCTCTATGTATCAGCTGTACACTGGTATCCGGTCTTCTCCTCTATGTATCAGCTGTACACTGGTATCCAGGTCTTCCTCCTATGTATCAGCTGTACAACTGGTGTCCTGGTCTTCTCCTATGTATCAGTGTACAGCTGGTATCCAGGTCTTCTCCTCCTATGTATCAGTGTACAGCTGTATCCAGGTCTTCTCCTCCTATGTATCAGCTGTACAACTGGTTCCTGGTCTTCTCCTATGTATCAGTGTACAGCTGGTATCCAGGTCTTCTCCCTCCTATGTATCAGGTTACAGCTGGTATCCAGGTCTTCTCCTCCTATGTATCAGCTGTACAGCTGGTATCCAGATCTTCTCCTCCTATGTATCAGGTGTACAGCTGGTATCCAGGTCTTCTCCTCCTATGTATCAGTGTACAGCTGGTATCCAGATCTTCTCCTCCTATGTACAGGTGTACAGCTGGTATCCAAGTCTTCTCCTCCTATGTATCAGGTGTACAGCTGGTATCCAGGTCTTCTCTCCTATGTATCAGGTGTACAGCTGGTATCCAGATCTTCTCCTCCTATGTATCAGCTGTACAGCTGGTTCCGGTCTTTTCCTATGTATCAGTGTACAGCTGGTATCCAGGGTCTTCTCCTCCTATGTATCAGGTGTACAGCTGGTATCCAGATCTTCTCCTCCTATGTATCAGGTGTACAGCTGTGTCCAGGGTCTTCTCCTCCTATGTATCAGGTGTACAGCTGGTATCCAGATCTTCTCCTCCTATGTATCAGGTGATACAGCTGGTATCCAGGTCTTCTCCTCCTATGTATCAGTGTACAGCTGGTATCCAGGTCTTCTCCTCCTATGTATCAGGTGTACAGCTGGTTCCAGGTCTTCTCCTTATGTATCAGTGTACAGCTGTATCAGGTCTTCTCCTCCTATGTATCAGGTGTACAGCTGGTTCGGTTCTTCTCCTATTATCAGGGTACACGTTTAATCTGGTACATTCTCACCCATTCAGTATATTAGAGAGCACTGGGATCTAGCCTTTCCCATTTATCATTGTTACAATCGTTTTATCTGGATACTATTTCTTCTAGGAATCGGCCATGTTTCATGTGAAGGTGACAGATGAGAACCTGATTGTGATCTCACTGGAGGATTCTGATGTAACGTCTTCGTCCTCGGTGTACATAGTGAAGATCACAGGAGAATCTAAGAATTACTTCTTCCAGTTTGAGGAGTTTAACAGCTCATTGCCGGATCCTGTGAAGTTTAATGCCAGTTACCATGGACTTTATTACATCATCACATTAATGGAAATAAATGCCAACCTGGCATCAAGACCAGCAAGATCTATGACTGTTCTGACCAGTAAGTATGTCCGCCACTGTAAAAGGGGAAACGAGTGAAAAAAAAATTGTGCTTTGTCATAGAAAATATTAAGATCTCTAAAGCCACTAGTGAGGGGCCATTCACCCCTCCCTCACACAAAATTGCAGTAGGAAAAAGAGCTTACAGTGGGTTCGGAAAGTATTCAGACCTCTTTAAATTTTTCACTCTTTGTTTCATTGCAGCCATTTGGTAAATGCAAAAAAGTTCATTTTTTTCTCATTAATGTACACTCTGCACCCCATCTTTACTGGAAAAAAAAACAGAAATGTAGAAATTTTTGCAAATTTATTAAAAAAGAAAAACTGAAATATCACATGGTCATAAGTATTCTGACCCTTTGCTCAGACACTCATATTTACGTTGCATGCTGCCCATTTCCTTGTTATCCTCCTTGAGATGGTTCTACTCCAGCTGTCCAGCTGTGTTTAATTACACTGATAGGACTTGATTTGTAAAGGCGCACACCTGTCTATATAAGACCTCACTGTCACGGGTGTGTCGCGGCGGAGATCGTCGCGATTGCACACCCTGACTTCGCACAGCTGAGTTTCTGGTGCTGGGTGTTTTTCGGCACTGAGGGAGTTAATTCTTTCTCTCTCGGTGCTGGGCTGACCAGCCTCGCCCAGCTGCGATTGATGTTTTGTTAATTAGCTTCCTTCATATACCTGCTGGTCTGCTGGGGAAGTTGCCGGTGAAAGCATTCATTCAGACCAGCAGAGCGGATCGTTTCTGAGAAGACTTAAGCTAAGAGTGCCTGTTGTGGTTTTTCCTCTCCTCGCTTATTGTTTATCTCCTTAACCTTTTGTGTTCCTCTGTAGTGGAAGTGTTGTATGCAAGGCTGTGTTTTCTTTACCCCTTGTCTGTCTCGTTTGTCTTAGACTGTGTGTAAGCTGTGACCTGCCCATTCCCTGTGGTGGTAATCATGGTCCTTCTCAGGACTAGATTACAGTGGTCAGGGATCTACAGGAGACAGGGTTACGCTGGCGGCCTGGACCTCTGTACCATTAACAGTACCTCCAGGTAGAGGGACTAGTCAGGACCCCAGTTCAGGGTCAGCATAGACCCGGTCCACCTCTATCCAGAGACAGCGTGACACGTACACAGAATTGACCCACAATACATAGGATATTATGTCAGGTAAGACATTGCTGGCAGATACTATGTATACATGTTGATTTTCTCTATTATATGAAATTTAGAATGATGTCACATTAGATATAGGTTGCTATCTTTGAATATATCTGTTATACGTCGTCACATTTTCACCGGCCTATCTAAAGATTCTCCCCAGCCACCATGGATCCAGTAGCCCATTTAGCTCAGCAGTTGCAGAGTTTGTCCATGGAGCTGACGGACGTTAAATCCAAGGTTTTGTATCCCCGGGAGCAAACCAGATTTGAACCTAAAGTAGCTCTCCCGGACAGGTTCACTGGTGGGCGGGACAAGTTTTTTACTTTCCGGGAGGCATGTAAATTGTATTTTCGGCTGCGGCCGCAGTCGTCGGGGAGTGAGGATCAGAGGGTGGGAATTGTCATCTCGCTCTTACAAGGGACCCTCAATCCTGGGCGTTCTCTCTCCCACCGGGCTCCCCGGCTCTCCAGTCAGTGGACCGATTTTTTACAGCCCTGGGTCTGGTATATGATGACCCGGATCGGGTCTCCCTTGCTGAAATGAAGTTACGTAGGATACAGCAGGGAGATCGTCCGGCGGAGGAATTTTCTTCAGAGTTCCGTAGGTGGGCCATGGATACTCAGTGGAATGACCCAGCTCTTAAGAGCCAGTTTTGTCAAGGTTTATCTGACAAATTAAAAGATGTGTTGGCTCAGTATGATTCTCCCCCGTCACTGGAGGCCGCTATGGCTCTTGCTATTCGCATTGATAGACGGCTTTGGGAGAGGTGTGGGGTAACTCCGCCCCCTGTGATGACTCCACCTCCTTCTAAAGTCCTTAATATTGAGGTTCCCCTGGTTTGTTCCGAGGAACCTATGCAGTTGGGAGGAACATCATTCCGAGGGAGGGGATCGGCGGTGCGCCGCAAAACAAGAAGGTGTTTCTTCTGCGGGAGAGAGGGACATTTTATTGAGGGGTGTCCATCCCGTACTGTACTGAGCAAGAAGTCGCCGGAAAACTATTAATCCCAGGTTGTGTGGTGGACGACAATCTGGGAGTATGTATTTCGTCCCCAAGTCCGTCTCAGTTTCTCGTACCAGCGGAGGTGGTGGTAGGTACGAGAACTGAGAGGATTTCTGTTCTTCTGGATAGTGGGGCCGCGGCTAATCTGGTGGACGCTCGGTTTGCCCAGGTGCAAGGTATGCAACTGAGTGTATTGGCCAAACCTATCCCTATATTCTCTATTGACACCAGGCCTCTCGGTCAAGGTAGCTTTGTGCAAGCCGTGCATAACATAGACCTTCGAGTGGGGGCAATACATAAAGAACTATTGTCTTGTTATGTGTTGGAGGGCCTTCCCACTCCTATTGTGTTGGGACTTCCTTGGTTAACTAAACATAACCCAGTTATTAATTGGCAATCCAGAGAGATAAGCCAGTGGGGTGAATTTTGCAATAGTAACTGCATGAACACTTTCATCGGTGCGGTCGTGCCTAGAACCTTACCTCCTTTTCTGGAGGACTTTGAGGATGTGTTTTCAGAGGAAGGGTGTCAAGAATTACCTCCTCATCGCGCATATGACTGTGCTATAAAATTGCTTCCTGATGCTAAGTTACCAAAATCTAGGTTTATAACCTTTCTGGTCCTGAGAGGCAAGCTATGAAGGATTACATTTCGAAAGTCTGGCCAAGGGGCATTTTAGACCTTCATCTTCCCCAGTGGCCGCGGGGTTCTTCTTTGTGAAGAAAAAAGATGGAGGCCTACGTGAGCTTAATCGGATTACAGTCCGAGATCCATATCCGCTCCCACTTATTCCTGATCTCTTCAATCAGATTGTGGGCGCCAAATGGTTCTCTAAGTTGGATCTCAGGGGGCGTATAATCTGATTAGGATAAAGGAGGGGGATGAGTGGAAGACGGCGTTTAACACTCCGGAGGGACATTATGAGAACCTTGTCATGCCTTTCGGTCTGACTACTGCCCCGGCGGTGTTTCAACATTTTGTTAATGACATCTTTCGCCACCTAGTGGGACAGTTTGTTGTCATTTATCTAGATGACATCTTAATTTACTCGCTGGATCTTGTGTCTCATCAGGAGCATGTGAGACAAGTGTTGCAGATCTTGCGAGATAATAAACTATACGCCAAATGGGAGAAGTGTGTATTCGCTGTACAAGAACTTCAGTTTTTAGGATTCTTGGTGTCAGCCTCCGGTTTCCGTATGGACCCTGGGAAAGTGAAGGCTGTGCTTGAATGGGATCAGCCAGAGGATCTTAAAGCACTGCAGCGTTTCCTGGGGTTTGCTAACTACTACCGGAAATTTATTCGTAATTTCTCATCCGTTGTCAAACCTCTCACTGACATGACAAAAAAAGGGACGGATTTTTCTAGGTGGTCTGACAAAGCTTGTCAAGCATTTTCCTCCTTGAAAAAATGTTTTGCTTCAGCACCCATACTCATCCAACCTGATGCATCACAACCGTTCATTGTGGAGGTAGACGCATCTGACGTAGGAGTGGGTGCGGTATTATCTCAAGGTCCGTCCCTGGTAAATGGCATCCGTGCGCTTTCTTTTCTAAAAAATTGTCGTCCGCCGAGAGGAATTATGATGTCGGCAATAGGGAACTCTTGGCCATTAAGTTGGCTTTTGAAGAGTGGCGTCACTTTTTGGAGGGGGCAGTCCACCCGGTCACCGTCATTACTGATCACAAGAACCTGCTGTATTTAGAGTCTGCAAAACGTCTGAATTCCAGACAAGCTAGATGGTCGTTGTTTTTTACCAGGTTTAATTTTGTCGTCACATATCGTCCTGGGTCAAAAAATGTAAAGGCTGATGCTTTATCTCGTAGTTTCCCGGGGCCGGGAAGACGGATGACCCGGTTCCTATTCTTCAGGAGGGAGTTGTGGTGTCGGCTGTATGCTCTGAGCTTGAGGAGGAGGTATTGGAGGCTCAGGGGGACGCCCCTGTAGGACCTCCAGGGAAACTGTTTGTTCCAGATCAGTTAAGACAAAAGGTTATCGAGGCACATCATAATTCTGCTTTGGCAGGACACCCAGGGAGTAAAGCAACTGTAGATCTCGTTTCTCGCCGGTTTTGGTGGCCTAACTTAAATAAAGAGGTGGTAACTTTTGTCGCGTCCTGTGGGGTATGTGCGCGCTCTAAGACCCCACATACCCGTCCGTCTGCGGCCCTTTTACCGTTGAAAATCCCGGAGCGTCCATGGACCCATCTGTCTATGGACTTCATTACGGACCTTCCTCCGTCTTCAGGTAAAACTGTCATACTAGTTGTAGTTGACAGGTTCAGCAAAATGGCACATTTTATTGCTCTTCCTGCTCTTCCTAATGCTAAAACTCTGGCGCAGTTGTTCATTGGGGAGATTGTGAGACTTCACGGGTTGCCTTCCGATGTGGTGTCGGATCGGGGGTCTCAGTTTGTGTCCAAATTCTGGAAGGCATTTTGTTCTCGTCGGGGGATGCAGTTGTCATTTTCTTCGGCTTTTCATCTGCAGACCAATGGTCAGACAGAGCGTCTGAATCAGAGCTTGGAGACATATCTCCGGTGTTTTGTCTCAGAGAACCAAGAGGACTGGTCTTCTTTCTTGCCTCTGGCAGAGTTCGCTCTTAACAATAGGCGGAGCGAGTCCACTGGTAAGTCCCCATTTTTTGGGGCATATGGTTTTCACCCCCAGTTTTGTACTTTCAATGGGGGGGGCTCTTCTGGGGTTCCTGAGGAGGAACGATTTTCGTCGTCACTTGCTTCAGTGTGGAGAGGAGTGCTTAATAATCTGAGCACTATGGGGAACCGATACAAACGTATGGCTGATAGGAGGAGAGTGTCTGGTCCGGACCTAAGTGTGAACGATCTGGTATGGTTGTCTACCAAGAATATAAAACTTAAGGTTCCCTCCTGGAAACTCGGTCCCAGATTCATCGGGCCATACAGGATCAGTTCAATAGTTAATCCGGTGGCTTTCCGTCTTGACCTCCCTCCTACATTTAAAATCCACAATGTGTTCCACAAATCGTTGCTTAAGAGGTACGTGGCACCAGTTATACCGTCACCTCTACCTCCTCCTCCAGTGGTGGTCAATGGTAATTTGGAGTTTCAGGTATTGAAGATCATTGACTCACGTCTGAATCGCCGGTCCCTTCAGTACCTTGTTCATTGGAGGGGGTATGGTCCTGAGGAGAGGATGTGGGTTTCTGCGTCGGATATTAACGCAGACCGTTTGGTTCGGGCCTTCCACACTACTCACCCAGATAGACCAGGCCCTGAGGGTCCAGAGGCCCCTCGTAGAAGGGGGGGTACTGTCACGGGTGTGTCGCGGTGGAGATCGTCGCGATTGCACACCCTGACTTCGCACAGCTGAGTTTCTGGTGCTGGGTGTTTTTTCGGCACTGAGGGAGTTAATTCTTTCTCTCTCGGTGCTGGGCTGACCAGCCTCGCCCAGCTGCGATTGATGTTTTGTTAATTAGCTTCCTTCATATACCTGCTGGTCTGCTGGGGAAGTTGCCGGTGAAAGCATTCATTCAGACCAGCAGAGCGGATCGTTTCTGAGAAGACTTAAGCTAAGAGTGCCTGTTGTGGTTTTTCCTCTCCTCGCTTATTGTTTATCTCCTTAACCTTTTGTGTTCCTCTGTAGTGGAAGTGTTGTATGCAAGGCTGTGTTTTCTTTACCCCTTGTCTGTCTCGTTTGTCTTAGACTGTGTGTAAGCTGTGACCTGCCCATTCCCTGTGGTGGTAATCAGGGTCCTTCTCAGGACTAGATTACAGTGGTCAGGGATCTACAGGAGACAGGGTTACGCTGGCGGCCTGGACCTCTGTACCATTAACAGTACCTCCAGGTAGAGGGACTAGTCAGGACCCCAGTTCAGGGTCAGCATAGACCCCGGTCCACCTCTATCCAGAGACAGCGTGACACGTACACAGAATTGACCCACAATACATAGGATATTATGTCAGGTAAGACATTGCTGGCAGATACTATGTATACATGTTGATTTTCTCTATTATATGAAATTTAGAATGATGTCACATTAGATATAGGTTGCTATCTTTGAATATATCTGTTATACGTCGTGACACTCACAGCTCACAGTGCATGTCAGACCAAATCAGAATCATGAGATCAAAGGAACTGGCCAAGGAGCTCAGAGACAGAATTGTGGCAAGGCACAGATCTGGCCAAGGTGACAAAAGAATTTCTGCAGTACTCATGGTTCCTAAGAGCATAGTGGCCTCCATAATGCCTAAATGGAAGAAGTTTGGGACCACCAGAAGTCTTCTTAGACCTGGCCGTCCAGCCAAACTGAGCAATCATGGGAGAAGAGCCTTGGTGAGAGAGGTAAAAAAAAAACCCAAGATCACTGTGGCTGAGCTCCACAGATGCAGTAGGGAGATGGGAGAAAGTTCCACAAAGTCACCTATCACTGCAGCCCTCCACCAGACGGGCCTTTATGGCAGAGTGGCCCGACAGAAGCCTCTCCTCAGTGCCAGACATATGAAAGCCTACATACAGATTGCTAAAAAACACATGAAGGACTCCCAGACTATGAGAAATAAGATTCTCTGGTCTGATGAGATGAAGATAGAACTTTTTGGTGATAATTCTAAGCGGTATGTGTGGAGAAAACCAGGCACTGCCCATCACCTGCCCAATACAATCCCAACAGTGAAACATGGTGGTGGCAGCATCATGCTATGGGGGTGTTTTTCAGCTGCAGAGACAGGATGACTGGTAGCAATTAAAGTAAACATGAATGTGGCCAAGTACAGAGATACCCTGAATGAAAACCTCTTCCAGAGAGCTCTGGACCTCAGACTTGGCCGATGGTTCACCTTCCAACAAGACAATGACCCTAAGCACACAGCTAAAATAACAAAGGAGCGGCTTCAGAACAACTCTGTGACCATTCCTGACTGACCCAGCCAGAGCCCTGACCTAAACCCAATTGAGCATCTCTGGAGAGACCTGAAAATGGCTGTGCACCAACGTTCACCATTCAACCTGACGGAACTGGAGAGGATCTGCAAGGAAGAATGGCAGAGGATCCCCAAATCCAGGGGTGAAAAACTTGTTCCATCATTCCCAAGAAGACTCATGGCTGTACGAGCTCAAAAGGTGCTTCTCCTCAATACTGAGCAAAGGGTGTGAATACTTTGACCATGGGAGATTTCAGTTTTTCTTTTTTAATAAATTTGCAAAAATTTCTGTTTTTTTTCAGTAAAGATGAGGAGCAGAGTGTACATTAGTGAGAAAAAAAAATAACTTTTTTGCATTTACAAAATGTCTGCAATGAAACAAAGAGTGAAAAATTTAAAGGGGTCTGAATACTTTCTGAACCCACTGTGCAGTCTTAGGGCCCCGTCACACATAGCGACCCACCAGCGTTCCCGACAACGATATGAACTTGTCAGGATCGCTGGTGTGTTGCTACATGATCGCTGCTGAGCACGTCGCTTAGTTACCTGCAGTGTACGTTAGATACCAGTGCTCTGGTGCAGGGAGCTGGTAACCAAGGTACACATCGGGTTTCTAGGCACGGAGCGGCGCCTAGAAACTCGATGTGTACCTTGGTTACCAGCTCCCCTGCACCAGCGCGCTGGTATCTAATGTACACATCGGGTTTCTAGGCACCGCCCGGCGCCTAGAAACCCGATGTGTACCTTGGTTACCAGCTGATCGCTGGTCCTCCCGCCTGCCAAAACGCAGCGATGCGTGCTGGCCAGCGGAAGACCAACGATCAAAAAAATGTCCAGGACATTCAGCAACGATCGCAGCATTCTGGAATCCGGCACAGGGTTGACAACTCCTCTGCCTTTGGATCGGAGACCCTGTGGTGTGACTCGGGGTCCCTATCATTGCCATGGTGAGCGGATGTCGTCATGATGACATCCGTGTCACCAGAGTGAGGAAACTTGCTGATCATGCGCAGTGCATGATCAGCATGCAGATGCTGCTTCATCTGCATGCTATAGAAGCAATCAGCTTGCAAAAAATGATTGTCCCATGGTGGGACAAAGTAAAAAACTTAGGAAAAAGTAAAAAAATTAAATAATTGTAAAAATATAAACAAATAAAAAATAATAATAATAAAAAAATCTATATTTATTATATCTTTAAATAAATATTTGAATGAAAAAAAATATAAACAGTAAAAGTACACATATTTGGTATCGCCGCATCCGCAACGACCCGACCTATAAAACTGTTCCACTAGTTAACCCCTTTAGTGAACACCATTAAAAAACAAGGCAAAAAACAATGCTCTATCATCATACCGCCGAACAAAAAGAGGAATAAAACGCAATCAAAAAGACGGATATAAATAAACATGGTACCGCTGAAAACGTCATCTTGTCCCCCAAATATCGAGCCACCATACAGCTCCATTAGCGGAAAAATTAAAAAGTTATAGCTCTTAGAATAAAGTGGTGCAAAAACAATTATTTTTTCTATAAAATAGTTTTTATTATATAAAAGCGCCAAAACATAAAAAAATATAAATGAGGTATTGCTGTCATCGTACTGACCCAAACCACACACGGAACGGTATAACCCCCCTCCCCAAAAGAAATTCATGAATTGCAGGTTTTTGCTCATTCTGTCTCGTAAAAATCGGAATAGAAAGCAATCAAAAAATGTCATGTGCCCCAAAATTGTACCAATAAAAACATAAACTCATCCCGCAAAAAACAGACCTCACATGACTCTGTGGGCCAAAATAAGAAAAAATTATAACTATCAATATTTGATGCAAAAACTATTTTTTGCAATAAAAAGCGTCTTTTAGCGTGTGACAGCTGCCAAACATAAAAACCCACTATAATGCCTCTTCACACGTACTGATATTTCCGGTACCGGAGATGTCAGTGTCCGTGTGTGTAATACTTGCGGCACACGTGTGGCATGTGTGTGCTGCATCAGTACCACACGGACGGGCACCAGGGAAGAAGCATTACAGTAAGCGCTGTTCCCCGGCGCCAGGTGCTGAACACGGCTCTCATCATTCTCCCCTGCTCTGCCGGTGATTGGCGCATGCAGGGAGAATGATGAGAGCTACATTTAAGTGATAAAAGAAACAGCAGATGGCAGCCTACCCCAGCTGCTGCTAATAACAGTGACAGCAGGAGCAGCTGATGGGGGTATTCATCAGCCACCGCCTGCGCTATAAATAAATAAATGACAAAAATGGCCTGGGTTTCCCTGTATTTTCTATAACCAGCCAGGCAAAACTCACAGCTGGCGGCTGCAATCCTCAGCTGTCAGCTTCAGCAATGTTGGTTATCAGGAATAGAGGGGTCCCCACGCTGTTTTTTTAAATTATTTAAATAAATAACTTTAAAGAACAGCATGGGTCCCCCCTATTTTTGACAACCAGCCTTGCTAAAGGGGGCTGGTATTCTCAGGTTGGTAATCGGCCATTGATATAGGCCCCACCAGCCTGAAAATAGCAGCCCGCAGCTGCCCTGAAAAGGCGCTTCTATTAAATGCGCCAATTCTGCCGCTTTGCCTGGCTCTTCCCACTTGCCCTGTAGCGGTGGCAAGTGGGGTAATATTTGTAGGGTGATGTCACCTTTTTATCGTCAGGTGACAACAAGCCCACGGCTTAGCAATGGAGAAGCGTCTATAAGACACCTATCCATTACTAATCCTATGGTTGCATTGTAAATAAACACACAGCCAGAATAATGTTCATTCCCAGCCGGGCTGAGCTGCGGTGAGATCCGGTGAGATCCCTGCTAGCACCGTGAGCGCTCATGGCTCACGGTGCTAGCCGGGATCTCACCGAAGTCACAGCAGTTACATCCGATCACTGGGCTCTGTTCCCAGATAGGCTGAGCTGCGGTGAGATCCGGGGTCACTTATAAAATTCACATACCAGGAAACAGTAGATTAGTTCCAAAAAGGGGGCACTTGTTGGGCATTACCACTGGTAAGACACATCTAGATAAGTTCCTTGGGGGTCTAGTTTCCAAAATGGGGTCACTTGTGTGGCATTTCCACTGTTTAGGCACATCAGGGGCTCTACAAAGCCACATGATGCCCGCAGACCATTCCATCAAAGTCTTCATTCCAAAACGTCACTACTTCCCTTCTGAGCCCCGACGTGTGCTCAAACAGTAGTTTTCTCCCACATATGGGGAATCAGTGTACTCAGGACAAATTGGACAACAACTTTTTGGGTCCAATTTCTCCTGATATCCTTGAGAAAATTAAACATTGGGGACTAAAAGATCATTTTTGTGGGGAAAAAATGTCATTTTTTATTTTCACAGCCAGGCGTTACAAACTTTAGTGAAACACCTGGGGGTTCAACGTTCTCACCACACATCTAGATAAGTTCCTTGGAGAGTATAGTTTCAAAAATAGGGTCACTTTTGGGGGATTTCCACAGTTTAGGCACATCAGGGGCTCTCAAACGCGACATAATGCCGGCAGACCATTCCATCAAAGTCTGTATTCCAAAACGTCATCTCTTCCCTTCCAAGCACTGACGTGTGCCCAAAGAGTAGTTTTCTCCGACATATGGGGTATTAGCGTACTCAGGCCAAATTGGACAACAACTTTTGTGGTTCAATTTCTCCTGTTACCATTGAGAAAATTAAAAATTGGTGACTAAAAGATCATTTTTGTGGGAAAAAAATATGATTTTTTTATTTTCACGGCCTGACATCATAAACTTCAGTGAAACACCTGGGGGTTTAAAGTTCTCACCACACATCTAGATAAGTTCTTTGGGGGGTCTAGTTTCCAAAATGGGGACACTTTGGGGGGTTTCCACTGTTTAGGCACATCAGGGGCTCTCCAAACGCGACATGGGGGCTGATCTCAATTCCAGCCAGTTTTGCGCTGAAAAAGTTAAACGGTTCTCCTTCTCTTCTGAGCTCTGCCATGCGCCCAAACAGTAGTTTACCTCCACATATGGGGTATCAACGTACTCAGGACAAATTGCACAATAACTTTTGGGGTCCAATTTCTCCTTTTACCCTTGGGAAAATAAAAAAATTGGGTTGAAAATATCATTTTTTTAGAAAAAATATGATTTTTAAATTTTATGGCTCTACGTTATAAACTTCTGTGAAGCCCTTGGTGGTTTAAAGTGCAATTTTTAGAACTGTGTCACTTTTGGTTATTTTCTATCATGTAGACCCCTCAAAGTGACTTAAAATGTGATGTGGTCCCTAAGAAAAAAATGGTGTTATAAAAATGAGAAATCGCTGTTCAACTTTTAACCTTTATAACTTCATTAACAAAAAAAAAATTTGGTTACAAAATTGTGCTGATGTAAAATAGACATGTGGGAAATGTGAGTGTTTTAAGGACATGAAAATTCAAAGTTGGAAAATTGCAAAATTTTCAAAATTTTCACCACATTTTCATTTTTTTCGCAAATAAACGCAAGTCATATCAAAAATTTTTACCACTGTCACGAAGTACAATATGTCATAAGAAAATAATGTCAGAATCACCAGGATCCATGGAAGCGTTTCAGAGTTATTACCTCATAAAGGGACAGTGGTCAGAATTGTAAAAATTGGCCTGGTCATTAACATGCAGGACTTTTCCTCCCACAAATCAGAGATACAGCTTTGGGCCTGAGTCTTGTCCTCCTATATATAAGGGTTACAACTGGTATCCAAACCTTACACTCCAATACAAATCAGAGATGCAGCTGGTAGCCAAGTCTTTTCCTTCTATATATCAAGGGTGCCCCTGGTATCGGAGCCTTGGCCTATCATGTATCAGAGGTATACTGTAGCTGATATCCAAGCCTTCTCCTATATTTCAGGGACAGTTTATATCCAGGTCTTCCCCTCCCATATACAGTGCCTTGCGAAAGTATTCGGCCCCCTGGAACTTTTCAACCTTTTCCCACACATCTTGCTTCAAACATAAAGATACCAAATGTAAATTTCTGGTGAAGAATCGACAACAAGTGGGACACAATTGTGAAGTTGAACGAAATTTATTGGTTATTTTCCATTGTTGTGGAAATACAAAAACTGAAAGTGGGGCGTGTAATATTATTCGGCCCCTTTAACTTAATACTTTGTTGCGGCACCTTTTGCTGTGATTACAGCTGCAGTCTCTTGGGTATGTCTCTATCAGTTTTGTACATCGAGAGACTGAAATTCTCATCCATTCTTCCTTGGCAAACAGCTGGAGCTCAGTGAGGTTGGATGGAGATCGTTTGTGAACAGCAGTTTTCAGCTCTTTCCACAGATTCTCGGTTGGATTCAGGTCAGGAGTTTGACTTGGCCATTCTAACACCTGGATACGTTTATTTGTGAACCATTCCATTGTAGATTTTGCTTTATGTTTGGGATCATTGTCTTTTTGGGAGACAAATCTCCGTCCCAGTCTCAGGTCTTTTGCAGACTCCAACAGGTTTTCTTCAAGAATAGTCCTGTATTTGGCTCCATCCATCTTCCCATCAATTTTAACCATCTTCCCTGTCCCTGCTGAAGAAAAGCAGGCCCAAACCATGATGCTGCCACCACCATGTTTGACAGTGGGGATGGTGTGTTCAGGGTGATGAGCTGTGTTGCCTTTACACCAAACATATCGTTTGGCATTGCTGCCAAAAAGTTTGATTATGGTTTCATCTGACCAGAGCACCTTCTTCCACATGATTGGTGTCTCCCAGGTGGCTTGTTGCAGACTTTAAATGACACATTTTATGGATATCTTTGAGAAATGGCTTTCTTCTTGCCACTCTTCCATAAAGGCCAGATTTGTGCAGTGTACGACTGATTGTTGTCCTATGGACAGACTGTCCCTCCTCGGCTGTAGATCTCTGCAGTTCATCCAGAGTGATCATGGGCCTCTCGGCTGCATCTCTGATCAGTCTTCTCCTTGCTTGAGATGAAAGTTTAGAGGGACGGCCGGGTCTTGGTAGATTTGCAGTGGTATGATACTCCTTCCATTTCAATATCGTTTGCACAGTGCTCCTTGGGATGTTTAAGGGGATTCTGTCACCCCATTTTTCGACTATGAGATGAGGCCACTGCCATCAGGTGCTTATCTACAGCATTCTGTAATGCTGTAGATAAGCCCCCGATGTTACCTGAAAGAAAAGAAAAACGAGTTATTATACTCACCCAGGGGCGGTACGGCATCCGATTCGGTCCGGAGGGAGTCGCTGTTCAGCGCCTCCCATCTTCTAGCGAAAACGTCCTCTTCTTTGCTTCCCGTCGCGGCTTCGGTGCAGGCACACTGCTCTGCCCTGTTGAGGGCAGAGTAAAGTACTGCTGTGCACAGGCGCCAGACCTCTCTGACCTTTCCCAGCGCCTGCGCACTGCAGTACTATGCTCTGCCATCAACAGGGACCGAGCAGTGTGCCTGTGCTGGAGCCGGGATGGGAAGCAAAGAAGATGACGTTTTCGCTAGAAGATGGGAGGCGTCGGACCAGACTGCAACTCCCTCCGGACCGAATTGGATGCCGTACCGCCCCTGGGTGAGTATAATCTAACTCGTTTTTCTTCTTTTTCAGGTAACATCGGGTGCTTATCTACAGCATTACAGAATGCTGTAGATAAGCCCCTGCTGGCAGTGGCCTCATCTCATAGTCAAAAAATGGGGTGACAGAATCCCTTTAAAGTTTTGGAAATCATTTTGTATCCAAATCCTGCTTTAAACTTCTCCACAGCAGTATCACGGACCTACCTGTTGTGTTCCTTGGTCTTCATGATGCTCCTGTGCTTCAAACAGAACCCTGAGACTATCACAGAACAGGTGCATTATACGGAGACTTGATTACACACAGGTGGATTATATTTATCATCATTTAGGACAACATTGGATCATTCAGAGATCCACAATGAACTTCTGGAGTGAGTTTGCTGCACTGAAAGTAAAGGGGCCGAATAATATTGCACGCCCCACTTTTCAGTTTTTGTATTTCCACAAAAGTTTAAAATAACCAATAAATTTCGTTCAATTTCACAATTGTGTCCCACTTGTTGTTGATTCTCACCAAATATTTACATTTGGTATCTTTATGTTTGAAGCATGATATGTGGGAAAAGGTTGGAAAGTTCCAGGGTGCCGAATAATTTTGCAAGGCACTGTGTCAGTGGTACTGCTGGAATCTGGCCTTCTACCATATATTAGGGGTACAGCTGGTATCTGGCCTTCTCCTCCCATATATCTGGGGTACAGCTGGTATCCAAGCCTTTTTCCATATATCAGGGGCACAGCTGGTATCCAGGGCGTCTCCTCCCATATATCATGGGTACAGCCGGTATCCAGATGTTCTCCTTATATATATCACGGGTACAGCTGGTATCCAGGGCGTCTCCTCCCATATATAAGGCTTTGGGGAATATGGCACCTGTTTGGAGTCTACAACTATCACATTTTGGAGCCTTGGGTGGTTTGTGACTTTCTTCCCATAAATCCCAGTGACATTTGTCTTTCTTGCAGAGCCTCTTCCGGTCAGCAGGGTTCTTCTCCATGATTATCATCCGTCCCCAGAGACTGGAGTTGTGTTTGAAGTTTATTATACTGAAAAGTTCAACGTCTTCACGAGAGTTAATATCAGCTATTGGGAAGGAAGAAACTTCCGTACGATGTTATACAAAGGTCAGGGTCCTGTTATTGTAATATAAAGACATGCATGTCCCCTTTTAGCAGTGCCAGAAATGTTGTTCTTATGAGATGGTTCAGGCACAAGAACCTTGCCCATGCTATTTGCAGTAGATGGTGCCCCCTCAGGTTGGTGGTTAACAGAGGGGTTTCTCTGCCTCCTTCACATACCACAACTGTTGGGTGCCCGTAAGATGTCCTCTCATTGGAAGCTTAGAAGAGACTCTGAAACTTTCCATGGCTGTGAACTTACTTGATCTTGCTGATGAGGGTCAGAGTTCATCTTTTTTTTTTTTTTTGCAGGTTGACTATAAAGCTTTGCTATACTAAGTAGATACAGGAACAGAAAAAAGCTTACTACATGGATACAGAACGAAACAAAAGCTTACTATATTGATATGGGAACAGAACCGTTACTACAGAACAAAGGTTACTAAATAGATTCTGTACCAGAACCAATCTTACTATACAGACACTGAAACAGAATCAAGCTTACTACATAGATACGGGAACAGAACTAACCTTACTACATTGACATAAGAACAGAACCAAGACTTACAATAACCAGACACATGAAACAGAATCACAACAAGCTTACTAACATAGATACGGAACAGAACTAACCTTACTACATTGACATAAGAACAGAACCAAGCTTACTTATAGATACTGGAACAGAATCAAGCTTACTACATAGATACGGGAACAGAACTAACCTTACTACATTGACATAAGAACAGAACCAAGCTTACTATATAGATACTGGAACAGAATGGAATTTAATACATAGATTCCGTACCAGAACCTAGATTACTTTTTAGATACCTGAACAGAACCAAGCTTACTATACAGACACTGAAACAGAATCAAGCTTACTACATAGATACGGGAACAGAACTAACCTTACTACATTGACATAAGAACAGAACCAAGCTTACTATATAGATACTGGAACAGAATCAAGCTTACTACATAGATACAGGAACAGAACTAACCTTACTACATTGACATAAGAACGGAACCAAGCTTACTATATAGATACTGGAACAGAATGGAATTTAATACATAGATTCCGTACCAGAACCTAGATTACTTTTTAGATACCTGAACAGAACCAAGCTTACTATACAGACACTGAAACAGAATCAAGCTTACTACATAGATACGGGAACAGAACTAACCTTACTACATTGACATAAGAACAGAACCAAGCTTACTATACAGACACTGAAACAGAATCAAGCTTACTACATAGATACGGGAACAGAACTAACCTTACTACATTGACATAAGAACAGAACCAAGCTTACTTTATAGATACTGGAACAGAATGGAATTTAATACATAGATTCCGTACCAGAACCTAGATTACTTTTTAGATACCTGAACAGAACCAAGCTTGCTACATAGATATGGGAACACCTCCAAAAGTTAATATGTTATGTTCAGGAACAGAACTGGTTGCCATAAAAAAGTCTGTGGCTTTGAAATTGCATATTTTGCTCACAGTTTTGAACTTTATTTTCACCCATAAAATGATTCTTATGTAGTGTTAGAGTACTGTTAGGATTCGGCTGTTTCACACTCGGCTCTTGTCTGTGGTCAGGTCATGGTCATCTGTATGCAAATCGCATACAGAACATTCATGTGATGAGCACCAAGATTGTGAAAAGAGCCACATTCTGACAGAAGATTTCACAATGATCGTATTCTCCATGTTAGTCAGTGTGAACTCATCTAAATGTCCCAGACAACTCCAGTCAGAAAGTATAGCCACCACGATTGTACAACAGACACATCCATATCCCTAAACATATAAGTTACATACTGCTTGTAGGAAGCCGGAAATATATCAAATGTGATACTGATCAAAAATACATAAGGGTTGTGAAAACAAAAAACACTAAAAAAGTATCAACGACAGCGCTCTGCAGAGCCCTAGACTGAAGTGATCTCGTGGCATAGATCAGCTTACGTTCAACCAGCTTTACGCCAGGTATACAGCTTTCAGAAATGTGGTACATGCGGTGCTTTACTGTACATTAATCCTTAAGGGTATGCCACACTAAACAAGGTTGTTAACGAGATCGCTAAAAAACGTCACTATTTAGCGATCTCGTTAGTGACGCTATTGTGTGTGGCATGTAGCAACGACGTGGCCCCTGCTGTGATCTCGCTGATCGTTCACTAGAGTTCTGGACCGTATTTTTATCGTTGGTGTCCCGCTGGTGAGCATATATCGCTGAGTGTGGCACCTTTTGTGAACGATGTGCGACCTCGTTGACGACGCATTAGTCAGCGGCACAGGCGGGACTCTGTTTTCTTTCGTTAACGCCCTTCAGCTCCGATTGGTGACCACAAAATCACCTCAGCTATTATAACTGCGCCCCCATCCATTGTTCCCAGAGCACTTTATGGGTCTCTTTGTGCGTTGTTGCGAGGATAGTATCGTGTCGGAGTTTTGCGATCCTGTTTGTGGTGCAGTGGTGGGTTTTTGCGATGCTGTCTGAGTCGCTAGAGCACCATCCATCCCCATTTTGATTTGGATCTTCGGAATATTTGGATTCAAGGTACATATTGTTTGTGATGTTGTTTGATAATGGTTTTTGACCTTTTTTTTTTTCATCTGCTTTATTTATTTTACACCCCTGACCTTTTTTTTTTTTTTTCGGCTGCTTTATTTACTTTAAAACCCCTGACCTTATTTTTTTTTTTTTTTCGTCTGCTTTATATATTTTACACCCCCCCACCATTTTAGACGTTTGTAAACTGTATATTAAATGTTAACTGAAAAGTTTAATTTATTTTTTTTTATATATATTTTTTATTTTATTCTTTATTTTATTTTGTTTAAACACTTTATTAATAGTAATTAATTAGTAATTAACTTTTCTCTTCTTTACCGTACGGTTGCACATAATGAACCTGTCCACCGCGGAGCGTATGATTGTGGCAGTTGCACTGTCAATGGAGGCAGATCGTCAGGAAGAGGCGCGGGTGGAAGAGAGGCGCTCCAAGCGAAAGCGTCGCATGTGGACCAGAGAATGGCTGGAGAAGAGGTCCAAATTCTCACACATGCATCTAGTGAGGGAGTTGCAGGAGAAGAATCCGCAGGATTTCCGGAATTATCTACGGATGTCGGAGGATTCATTCAAGCTCCTACTGGAAGCTGTGAGGCCACTCATTGAACGGCAGGATACCCGGATGCGTGCAGCTGTTTCAGCAGAGGAACGTTTGGCAGTAACGCTGCGATTTCTGGCAACCGGACGTTCAATGAAGGATTTGCAATATTCTGCTGCAATTTCTCGGTCGCTGCTTGGAGAACTAATTCCGGAGACATGTAACGCCGTTGTCCGCAGTTTACGGAGCTACATGCCTTTTCCCAAATCAGTGGCGGAATGGCAAAATTATTGCCTCTGATTTTGAAAGGATTTGGCAGTTCCCAAACTGTGGTGGTGCCTTGGATGGCAAACATGTGCGGATCACGCAACCAGCCAACAGCGGATCCTTTTTTCATAATTACAAGGGCTACTTCAGCACGATCCTCATGGCCCTTGTTAATGCCAATTATGAATTTATTGACGTTAATGTTGGCATTAATGGAAGGGTTTCTGACGGTGGCGTTTTGGAGCACACAAGTTTTGGTGAACGGTTGTTTAATAATAAACTTAACTTGCCAACCAACATGGACACCACAGCCAACCTAAACTTTGTGTTTGTGGGTGATGAAGCCTTCCCCCTTCATGAGCATCTTGTGAAACCATATCCACAAAAGACTTTGACAGGGGAAAGGCGGATTTTTAATTACAGACTGTCTAGGGCACGGCGCGTTGTGGAGAATGCCTTCAGCATAATGGTCAACCGCTTCAGGGTTTTCCACACTCCAATCAACATGAAGCTGGAATCCATAGACTCGGTGGTGTTGGCCTGTTGTGTGCTGCACAATTTTCTACGCAAACGCGATGCTGGTACTTACAGTCCGCCAGGCTTCATGGACTCGG
>JARQOD010002166.1:53789-82234 GCA_033576555.1 Oophaga sylvatica
AACATCGTGTCAATCGCCCATCCATGTATGACCCAAAGTGGCTTCAGGGTCGACCAAGGAGGACCCCATTGTTAAAAAAATCAAAAAAAACCCAGACGGGAAATTTTTGCCAAACTACATTTTGAAAAAGCCCAAAGCTTCGGGAGAATTCTATGGGGATGAGACACAAAGGAACTTTTTTGGCAAGGCCCAAACGTCTATGTTCACAGAGGAAAGATGAGGATATAAAGGGAAAAGAACACCCCCTCTGTGAAACAGGAGGGGGCTCGTTATTCGGGGTGCTTTGTGTTGGCAACGGTGTCTAGAATCTGTGCAGGGTAAATGAAATTTTCAAGACTATAAAGGGACCTAGAGAAAAATGTGCTGCCCAGTGTCAGAAAGCTTGGTTCAGTCCAGGTAGGTCTGAACAGGATAATGCCCAAAAACACAGTAAAAACACCCAAGAAGGGGCCAAGGGAAAACACGGGGACTTTTCTGAGGTGGTTTATGAGCCCGGACCTAAATCTGTTGAGCATCTGCGGAAAAGGAGCTAAAACATGCCGTGGGGAAAAAAGGCAACCTTAAACACGAGACAACTGGAGCACTTGAGGAGGGGCCCAAAATACCGTCGAGAGGACAAAGTCTCATTGACAGGTACAGGAATCGCTGATTGCAGGATTCCTCAAAAGGTCGTCATCAAAAATGAAGTAAAGGGATCCATCTTTTCTGTCCAGGCGATTTCATGAGGTTTATTTTTTTTTTAAAATTTTGTGGGAATGAAAACAATGTCTGATTTTATTTCTTCATTTTTATAGATTTTTTTGGGTTTTTTTATTACTTTTTTTCAGATTCGGTTATTTCTGTCACCATTGTGGGTTTTTTTTGTATTAAAGAGGGGGACCCAAAAAATTTTTGACATGTGTGTAAATGTAATTTACCCGATCGGTGCAAGTAACAAGGATGGACATCTGAGGAGATGAAAACATCATACTGCCCAAAATGTAAGAAAAGGAAGTTGTTTCAGAGGAAATAACAAGTCTACACAGAGCTCTTAAAATTTGGAAAAGCTCTCAGAATAGCGACACTCACTATTTTTATTTTTTTTTTTTTTACACTTTCATCATTTCAGTAAAAAAATCCTATATGTTCAGTTCACATAATCAAACTGACCGGGAAAATCTTTTTTCCTTTTTGCGTATACTGAACCCGGGAAAATGAGAAATTCAACCAAAATTGCAGAATTGTTTTTTGGGATTTTTTTCCCCCTTTTTCCATTCCTTACTGATAAAATGGATGGTGTCATTCAAAAGTACAACTTGTCCCACAGAAAAAAAGCCTTCATACAACTGTCGATGGAAAAATAAAAAAGTTATGGATAAAAGCACTAAAACAAAAAATCCCTGTTTCTGGAAGGGGTTAAAAAGAAATGTATACCTGGAGTGAAGAAACTCAAATATAAGTGTAGGTGACCTTGTCTGAACATTACTGTATATGCCTCAGTGGGGGGACCTCTCTTATAATTCTAATTATATATATTAATTATAATATATATAAATATACATGCTCGGCCGAGAGCACAATGTAAGTAGGATTGGAATAAGGCAGACTTCGATTGCAGACTCACATTGCTCATATTGCAGGCTCATATTGCAGGCTCACATTGCTCATATTGCAGGCTCACATTGCTCACATTGCAGGCTCACATTGCTCATATTGCAGGCTCACATTGGCTCATATTGCAGCTCACATTGCAGGCTCACATTGCTATATTGCAGGCTCACATTGCTCATATTGCAGGCTCACATTGCTCATATTGCAGGATCAGATTGCTCATATTGGGCTCACTTGCTCACATTGGGCTCATTGCCATATTGCGCTCACATTGCTCATATTGCAGGCTACATTGTCATATTGCAGGCTCACATTGCCATATTGCAGGATACATTGCTCATATTGTGGCTCACTTGCTCATATTGCAGACTCACATTGCTCATATTGCAGGCTCACATTGCTCATATTGCGCTCAATTGCTCATATTGCAGGCTCACATTGCTCATATTGCAGAATCACATTGCTCATATTGCGGGCTCACATTGCTCATATATGCAGAAACATTGCTCATATTGCTGGCTCACATTGCTCATTTGCGGGCTACATTGCTCATATGGGCTAACATTGCTCAATTGCAGGCTCACATTGCTCATTTTGCAGGCTCACATTGCTCATATTGCAGGCTCACATTGCTCATATTGCAGAATCACATTGCTCATATTGCAGGATAGATTGCTCATATTGGGGCTCACTTAGCTCATATTGCAGACTCACATTGCTCACATTGCGGGACTCACATGCTCATATTGCGGGCTCACATTGCGGCTAACATTGCTTATTTGCGGGCTCACATTGCTCATATTGCAGAACTCACATTGCTCATATGCAGAATCACATTGCTCATATTGAGAATCACATTGCTCATATTGCAGAATCCATTGCTCATATTGCAGGCTCATATGCTCATATTGCGGCTCACATTGCTCATATTGCAGGCTCACTTGCTCATATTGCGGGCTACATGCCATTGCAGAATCACATTGCTCATATTGCAGACTCACATTGTCACATTTCTCATATTGCTGATTCTATTGCTCATATTGTGGCTCACATTGCAGGCTCACATTGCTCATATTGCGGGCCACATTGGGGCTACTTGTTATATTGCGGCTCACATTGCTCATATTGCAGAATCACATTGCTCATATTGCAGAATACTTGCTCTATTGCAGGCTCATATTGCTCATATTGCAGGCTCACATTGCCATATTGCAGACTCACATTGCTATATTGCGGGCTCACATTGCTCATATTGCAGAATCACATTGCTCATATTGCAGACTCACATTGCTCAATTTCTCATATTGCTGATTCATATTGCTCATATTGTGGGCTCACATTGCGGGCTAACATTGCTCATATTGCAGGCTCACATTGCTCATATTGCAGAATCACATTGCTCATATTGCAGGCTCATATGCTCATATTGCAGGCTCACATTGCTCATGCAGGCTCACATTGCTCATATTGCGGGCTCACTTGCTATATTGCAGAATCACATTGCTCATATTGCAGACTCACATTGCTCACATTTCATATTGCGATTCATTGCTCATATTGTGGGCTCACATTGCGGCTCACATTGCTCATATTGCGGGCTCACATTGCGGGCTAACATTGCTTATATTGCGGGCTCACATTGCTCATATTGCAGAATCACATTGCTCATATTGCAGAATCACATTTGCTCATATTGCAGGCTCATATTGCTCATATTGCAGGCTCACATTGCTCATATTGCAGACTCACATTGCTCATATTGCGGGCTCACATTGCTCATATTGCAGAATCACATTGCTCATATTGCAGACTCACATTGCTCACATTTCTCATATTGCTGATTCATATTGCTCATATTGTGGGCTCACATTGCGGGCTAACATTGCTCATATTGCAGGCTCACATTGCTCATATTGCAGAATCACATTGCTCATATTGCAGGCTCATATTGCTCATATTGCAGGCTCACATTGCTCATATTGCAGGCTCACATTGCTCATATTGCGGGCTCACATTGCTCATATTGCAGAATCACATTGCTCATATTGCAGACTCACATTGCTCAATATTCTCTCATATTGCTGATCATATTGCTCATATTGTGGCTCACATTGCAGGCTCACATTGCTCATATTGCGGGCTCACATTGCGGGCTACATTGCTTATATTGCGGGCACATTGCTCATATTGCAGATCACATTGCTCATATTGCAGAATCACATTGCTATATTGCGGCTCACATTGCTCATATTGCAGAATCACATTGCATATTGCAGAATCACATTGCTCATATTGCAGGCTCATATTGCTCATATTGCAGGCTCACATTGCTCATATTGCGGGCTCACATTGCTCATATTGCAGGCTCACATTGCTCATATTGCGGGCTCACATTGCTCATATTGCGGGCTCACATTGCAGGCTCACATTGCTCAAATTGCATGCTCACTTTGTGGCTCATATTGCAGGCTCACATTGCTCTTACTGCGAACTAACTGCTCATATTGCAGGCTCACATTGCTCATATTGCGGGCGCACATTGCTCATATTGCGGGCTCACATTGCGGGCTCACATTGCAGGCTCACATTGCTCATATTGCAGGCTCACATTGCTCATATTTCAGGCTCATATTGCGGGCTCACATTGCTCATATTGCAGGCTCACTTTGCTCATATTGCGGGCTCACATTAATCGTATTGCGGGCTCATATTGCGGGCTCACATTGCTCAGATTGCATGCTCACATTGCGGGCTCATATTGCTCATATTGTGGGATCACATTGCTCATATTGCAGGCTCACATTGCTCATATTGCGGGCTCACATTGCGGCTCACATTGCTGCTCACATTGCTCATATTGCAAGCTCACATTGATCATATTGCAGGCTCACATTGCTCATATTGCCTGCTCATATTGCAGGCTCACATTGCTCATATTGCGGGCTCACATTGATCATATTGCAGCCTCACATTGCTAATATTGCAGGCTCATATTGCGGGCTCACATTTCTCATATTGCAGGCTCACTTTGCTCATATTGCGAGCTCACATTGCTTACATTGCGGACTCACATTGCTCATATTGCGGGCTCATATTGCTCATTGCTGGCTCACATTGCTCATATTGCAGGCTCACATTGCTCATATTGCTGGCTCACATTGCTCATATTGCACGCTCACATTGCTCATATTGTGGGATCACACTGCTCATATTGCAGGCTCACATTGCTGATATTGCAGGCTCACATTGATCATATTGCAGGCTCACATTGCTCATATTGCAGGCTCATATTGCGGGCTCACATTGCTCATATTGCAGGCTCACTTTGCTCATATTGCGGGCTCACATTAATCATATTGCGGGCTCACATTGCTCATATTGCGGGCTCACATTGCAGGCTCACATTGCTCATATTGCATGCTCACATTGCGGGCTCTGTTATGTTTAGGTAGCTGAGGAGAAAAAGCAAAAACGGTAATACACCAGAGAGGCTGGAAACTATTGGATTGCAGTAACCTGAACTAACCACACAACTAGAGGTAGCCGAGGAGCGTTCCTACGTTGATCCTAGACGCCTCGTCACAGCCTGAGAGATAACTACACCTAAAGGCAGAAAGATGAAAGCTATCTGCCCCGGAGCAGATCCCCAAAGAAAATAGGAAGCCCCCAAACATGTAATGGTGGTTAGACAAGAAGAAGCACGGACACAGACAGAAAATAGAATGAGCAAACGCTGGGGCCCAATCTGTCTAGACAGAAAAGTACAGGAAAGGATACTCACTGCAATCCAAAAAAACCCTAAAAAATACCAACTCTTCTGATTGCAAAAACACCTGAGATCACATGATCTATACCACCTAAATCAGTTCTCTGGTGTAACAAAACTAAGCCGCAGTCACTGAAAAAACAGGAAAAAGCAAATGAACAAACAACAGTGGCTCCAGATAAACTGAGAGGAGCACAAGCCCCCGGAGGGACCTGGCTGACCACCACAGAAGTGCAGGGAACAATGCAAAAAGCAAGCACAAAAATAAAAGCAGAAAATATCTTATCTGAAAGCAGCCGGTGCAAGCAAGACTCCAGCAACTTCCAAATGAACCAGGAACCACAATTGAGGCAAGAACAATTGATCACCGGCGACCATCATGGGAGGGAACCTCCCCTATATCAGTCCAGTCAGCGATCCCAGACTGCCACTCCTCGCTGAAAGGTTCAGTACTGTCTGTAACCACCAGAGGGTGCCCTTGCTCAGAAACCATCTCTAGCACATTCACAACAGTACCCCCCCCTTGAGGAGGGGTCACCGAACCCTCACTTGTGCAACCAGGCCGATCAGGATGAGCTCGGTGATAGGCACGGATAAGTCTCCTAGCATGGATGTCCGAAGCAAACACCCAAGAATTGTCCTCCTGACCATAACCTCTCCACTTAACCAAATACTGGAGTTTCCGTCTAGAAAAACGAGAATCCAATATTTTCTCGACCACATATTCCAGATTGCCCTCAACCAAAACAGGGTCAGGAGGCGCAGCCATAGGAACCACTGGCTCGACAAACCTCTTCAATAAGGACTTGTGGAACACGTTATGTATCTTAAATGTCCCTGGAAGAAGCAAACGGAAGGAAACCGGATTAAGAATCTCCATGATCTTATAAGGTCCAATGAACCTAGGCTTAAACTTTGGAGATGCAACCCTCATAGGGATATTTCTTGAGGACAACCAAACCAAGTCCCCCACTTTAAACCGAGGACCATCAGTCCTATGCCGGTTGGCAAACCGCTGGGCCTTCTCTTGAGAGAGAGACAACCTCTCCACTACCTGGTCCCAAATCTGCTGCATACGCTCCACAACAGAGTCAACACCTGGACAGACAGAAGCCTCCGCCTGTCCCGAAGAAAATCGAGGTGAAACCCAGAATTGCAGAAAAATGGAGACATCAAGGTGGCAGAGCTAGCCCTATTATTAAGAGCAAACTCAGCCAAAGGCAAAAAAGAGACCCAGTCATCTTGATCAGCAGACACAAAACATCTCAAATAAGTCTCCAAGGTCTGGTTTGTTCTCTCGTTTGTCTATTGGTCTGAGGATGAAAAGCAGAGGAGAAAGATAATTGAACACCAAGTTTAGAACAAAATGTCCTCCAAAATCTGGAAACAAAATGGACTCCTCTGTCAGACACAATGTTCTCCGGAATGCCGTGCAACCGAACCACGTGCTGAAGGAACAAAGGCACCAACTCGGAGGAGGAAGGCAACTTAGGTAATGGCACAAGATGTATCATCTTGGAAAACCTATCACAGATTACCCAGACAACGGTCATTCTCTGAGAGACAGGGAGGTCGGAAATAAAATCCATAGAAATATGGGTCCATGGCCTCTTGGGCACAGGTAATGGCATCAACAAACCACTAGAGCGAGAGCAAGGCTTGGAACGAGAGCAAGTCCCACAGGACTGCACAAAGTCCCTGACGTCACGAGACAAAGTAGGCCACCAAAAGGACCGACTCACCAAGTCTCTGGTACCAAAAATTCCGGGATGACCAGCCAACACGGAACAATGAATCTCAGACATCACACTCTTCTTCCACTGGTCTGGGACAAACAATTTCCCAACAGGGCAGCTCTCAGATTTATCCTCCTGAGACTCCTCCAGAGCTAGTCTCAAATTGGGCGAGATGGCGGAAAGTACTACACCCTCTTTCAAAATAACAGCAGGATCAGATAACTCAGGAGAGTCCGCAAGGAAACTCCTCGAGAGGGCATCCGCCTTAACATTAAAAAACATTAAAAAACCCTGAAAAGCACCAACTCTACTAATTTCAAAAACACCTGAGATCACACGACCTCTACCACCTAAATTAATTCTCTGGTGTAACAAAATCAAAACAGCAGCCACTAAAAAAAACTGGAAAAAGCAAATGTACAAAACATCAGTGGCTGAACTAAACTGAGAGGGCAAAAGCCCCCGGAGGGGACCCAGAAGGCCCCCACAGAAGTGCAGGACAAAATGCAAAAATCAAGCACAAAAACAAAAAGAAGAAAATGTCTTATCTGTTAGCAGGAGATGCAGACACGACACAGCAGGCTACAAAGGAAACAGGAATCAAGGATTGAGACCAGAACAATTGATCACCGGCAACCCTGATGGGAAGGCGACTCCCTTAAATAAGACCAGTCAGTAACACCTGATTCCCAATCCTCACAATCTTCGCTGGACAGTCCAGTACCGCTTGTAACCACCAGAGGGAGCCCCCGCTCAGAACTCACCTCAAGTCCATTCACAACAGTTGTGCCCCAGAAGTCACTCCATCACACTGCATGGGCTCAGGAGCTGGCCCACAAGGCAACACCATCTCACGCATACCTCTGCGCTCACGCAAACGTCTGTCAATTTGAATAGCCAATGACATAGAATCATTGAAACCAGAGGGTACAGGGAATCCCACCATAACGTCCTTTACATTCTCTGACAGACCCTTCTGAAAAAAAGCTGCCAAAGCATCATCATTCCATTTGGTTAGGACTGCCCACTTTCGAAATTTCTGACAGTACAGTTCAGCGGCTTCAAAGCCCTGACTTAATGCCAACAAGGTCTTCTCAGCCTGATCAGTGACATTAGGTTCATTGTACAACAACCCCAGAGCCTGAAAAAATACATCAGCATAATTTAAAACAGGATCCCCAGGTGTCAGGGAAAAAGCCCAATCTTGAGGGTCGCCGCGCAGGAGAGAGATAACAATTTGAACCTGCTGTGCTGCGTTCCCTGAGGACTTAGGCTTCAAGGCAAAAAAAAACTTACAGTTATTTTTGAAATTCAGAAATTTAGCCCGATCCCCCAAAAACAAATCTGGCATGGGGATCCTAGGTTCCACAACCAGCAACCCAGCAAGATAGGAAGCTATTGTGAATGGACTTGAAATGAGTTCTGAGCAGAGGCGGTTCTGAGTTCTGAGTACAAGCGGTACTGGACTGTCCAGTGAAGATTGTGAGGATTGGGAATCAGGTGTTACTGACTGGTCTTATTTAAGGGAGTCGCCTTCCCATCAGGGTTGCCGGTGATCAATTGTTCTGGTCTCAATCCTTGATTCCTGTTTCCTTTGTAGCCTGCTGTGTCGTGTCTGCATCTCCTGCTAACAGTAAGACATTTTCTTCTTTTTGTTTTTGTGCTTGATTTTTGCATTTTGTCCTGCACTTCTGTGGGGCCTTCAGGGTCCCCTCCGGGGCTTTTGCCCTCTCAGTTTAGTTCAGCCACTGATGTTTTGTACATTTGCTTTTTCCAGTTTTTTCAGTGGCTGCTTTTTTGATTTTGTTACACCAGAGAACTAATTTAGGTGGTAGAGGTCGTGTGATCTCAGGTGTTTTTGAAATTAGTAGAGTTGGTGCTTTTCAGGGTTTTTTGGGATTGCAGTAAGTGCCCTTCCTATCCTTTTCTATTTAGATAGTTTTGGCCCCAACGTTTGCTCATACTATTTTCTGTCTGTGTCAGTATTTCTTCTTGTCTAACCGCCATTACATGTTTGGGGGCTTTCTATGTTCTTTGGGGATCTGCTCCGGGCAGATAGCTTTCCTCTTTCTATCTTTAGGTATAGTTAGTTTTCTCAAGCTGTGACGAGGCGTCTAGGACCAACGTAGGAACGCTCCACGGCTGCCTCTAGTTGTGGTGGTTAGTCAGGGTACTGCAATCTCATAGATTCCAACTGCTCTGGTGTATTGCCTTTTTTACCTGCACTCCTCAGCTACCAAATCATAACAGGAAGCAATACTCCGAACCTCAGTGGCAAGCTGATCCACACGGCCAGACAACTGTGCAAACTCCATTGAGAGAGAAAAAAAAAATCCTCCTCAGCACCCAGAGAGAAAGAGGGAAAAAATGCAACAAACAGAAAAAAAAAAATAAAAATCTCTGACAACTCTGACAACTTTTTTCTTTCTAAACTATTTTTCCCTTCTGTGAGTACCATATAATTTTAGTTTTGGGCCGGTGATACTGTTATGTTTAGGTAGCTGAGGAGAAAAAGCAAAAACGGTAATACACCAGAGAGGCTGGAACCTATTGGATTGCAGTAACCTGAACTAGCCACACAACTAGAGGTAGCCGTGGAGCGTTCCTACGTTGATCCTAGACGCCTCGTCACAGCCTGAGAGATAACTACACCTAAAGGCAGAAAGATGAAAGCTATCTGCCCCGGAGCAGATCCCCAAAGAAAATAGGAAGCCCCCAAACATATAATGGCTGCTAGACAAGAAGATAGCACGGACACAGACAGAAAATAGAATGAGCAAACGTTGGGGCCCAATCTATCTAGACAGAAAAGTACAGGAAAGAATTCTGACTGCAATCCAACAAAAACCCTTAAAAATACCAGCACTTCTGATTGCCAAAAAACCTGAGATCACACGATCTCTACCACCTAAATCAGATCTCTGGTGTAACAAAACAAAGCCGCAGCCACTGAAAAAAACAGGAAAAAACAAATGAACAAATAACAGTGGCTACAGATAAATTGAGAGGAGCACAGGCCCCAGGAGGGGACCTGGCTGACCCACAAAAGTGCAGAAAACTATGAAAAAAGCAAGCACAAAAAGAAAAGCAGAAAATATCTTATCTGAAAGCATTAGGTGCAGGCAAGACTCCAGCAAATTCCAAATGAACCAGGAACCACAATTGAGACAAGAACAATTGATCACCAGCGACCATCATGGGAGGGAACCTCCCCTATATCAGTCCAGTCAGCGATCCCAGACTGTCACTCCTCGCTGAAAGGTTCAGTACTGTCTGTAACCACTAGAGGGAGCCTCTGCTCAGAAACCATCTCTAGCACATTCACAACAGGGCTCATATTGCAGGCTCACATTGCCGGCTCACATTGCTCATATTGCAGGCTCACATTGCTCATATTGCGGGCTCACATTGCTCATATTGCAGGCTCACATTGATCATATTGCAGGCTCACATTGCTCATATTGCAGGCCCACATTGCTCATATTGCGGGCTCACATTGCTCATATTGCGGGCTCACATTGCAGGCTCACTTTGCGGGCTCATATTGCTCATATTGCATGCTCACTTTGCGGGCTCATATTGCTCATATTGCATGCTCACTTTGCAGGCTCACATTGCTCTTATTCCGGACTAACTGCTCATATTGCAGGCTCACATTGCTCATATTGCGGGATCACATTGCTCATATTGCATGCTTCATTGTGGGCTCATATTGCAGGCTACATTGCTCATATTGCAGGCTAACATTGCTCATATTGCATGCTCACTTTGCGGGCTCATATTGCTCATATTGCATGCTCACTTTGCGGGCTCATATTGCTCATATTGCATGCTCACTTTGCAGGCTCACATGCTCTTATTCCGTACTAACTGCTCATATTGCAGGCTCACATTGCTCATATTGCAGGATCACATTGCTCATATTGCAGGCTAACATTGCTCACATTGTGGGGTTACATTGCTCACACTAAGTGTGATGTCTCCAGGAGGATATCTCCCTCATCTCCTCTATAACCATTACATAAGTAACAACTCCAGGAAGATATTTCCCTCCACTCCCCTATAACCATTGCGGCTCCAGGTGGTTATCTCTCTTGACTCACCTATTACCATTACATAAGTGACGGCTCCAGGAGGATATTTCTCTTGACTCCCTTATAACCATTACATAAGTGACGGCTCCAGGAGGATATCTCTCTTGACTCCCTTATAACCATTACATAAGTGACTGCTCCAGGAGGATATCTCTCTTGACTCCCTTATAACCATTACATAAGTGACGGCTCCAGGAGGATATCTCTCTTGACTCCCTTATAACCATTACATAAGTGACGGCTCCAGGAGGATATCTCTCTTACTCCCTTATAACCATTACATAAGTGACGGCTCCAGGAGGATATCTCTTTGACTCCCTTATAACCATTACATAAGTGACGCTCCAGGAGGATATCTCTCTTGACTCCCTTATAACCATTACATAAGTGACGGCTCCAGGAGGATATTCTCTTTGACTCCCTTATAACCATTACATAAGTGACGGCTCCAGGAGGATATCTCTTTGACTCCCTTATAACCATTACATAAGTGACGGCTCCAGGAGGATATCTCTCTTGACTCCCTTATAACCATTACATAAGTGACTGCTCCAGGAGGATATCTCTCTTGACTCCCTTATACCATTACATAAGTGACGGCTCCAGGAGGATATCTCTCTTGACTCCCTTAATAACCATTACATAAGTGACGGCTCCAGGAGGATATCTCTCTTGACTCCCTTATACCATTACATAAGTGACGGCTCCAGGAGGATATCTCTCTTGACTCCCTTATAACCATTACATAAGTGACGGCTCCAGGAGGATATCTCTTTTGACTCCCTTATAACCATTACATAAGTGACGGCTCCAGGAGGATATCTCTCTTGACTCCCTTATAACCATTACATAAGTGACGGCTCCAGGAGGATATCTCTCTTGACTCCCTTATAACCATTACATAAGTGATGCTCCAGGAGGATATCTCTCTGACTCCCTTATAACCATTACATAAGTGACGGCTCCAGGAGGATATCTCTTTTGACTCCCTTATAACCATTACATAAGTGACGGCTCCAGGAGGATATCTCTTTTGACTCCCTTATAACCATTACATAAGTGACGGCTCCAGGAGGATATCTCTCTTGACTCCCTTATAACCATTACATAAGTGACTGCTCCAGGAGGATATCTCTCTTGACTCCCTTATAACCATTACATAAGTGACGGCTCCAGGAGGATATCTCTTTGACTCCCTTAACCATTACATAAGTGACGGCTCCAGGAGGATATCTCTCTTGACTCCCTTATAACCATTACATAAGTGACGGCTCCAGGAGATATCTCTTTTGACTCCCTTATAACCATTACATAAGTGACGTCTCCAGGAGGATATCTCTCTTGACTCCCTTATAACCATTACATAAGTGACTCTCCAGGAGGATATCTCTCTTGACTCCCTTATAACCATTACATAAGTGATCGGCTCCAGGAGATATCTCTCTTGACTCCCTATAAACCATTACATAAGTGACGTCTCCAGGAGGATATCTCTCTGACTCCCTTATATCCATTACATAAGTGACTGTCTCCAGGAGGATATCTCTCTTGACTCCCTTATATCCATTACATAAGTGACGGCTCCAGGAGGATATCTCTCTTGACTCCCTTATAACCATTATCATAAGTGACGTCTCCAGGAGGATATCTCTCTTGACTCCCTTATAACCATTACATAAGTGACGTCTCCAGGAGGATATCTCTCTTGACTCCCTTATAACCATTACATAAGTGAGGCTCCAGGAGGATATCTCTCTTGACTCCCTTATAACCATTACATAAGTGATGGCTCCAGGAGGATATCTCTCTTGACTCCCTATAAACCATTACATAAGTGACGGCTCCAGGAGGATATCTCTCTGACTCCCTTATAACCATTAATAAGTGACGGCTCCAGGAGGATATCTCTCTTGACTCCCATATAAACCATTACATAAGTGACGGCTCCAGGAGGATATCTCTCTGACTCCCTTAACCATTACATAAGTGATCGGCTCCAGGTGGTTATCTCTCTTGACTCCCTTATAACCATTACATAAGTGACGGCTCCAGGAGGATATCGTCTCTTGACTCCCATATAAACCATTACATAAGTGACGGCTCCAGGAGGATATCTCTCTTGACTCCCTTATAACCATTACATAAGTGACGGCTCCAGGAGGATATCTCTCTTGACTCCCTTATAACCATTACATAAGTGACGGCTCCAGGAGGATATGTCTCTTGACTCCCTATAAACCATTACATAAGTGACGGCTCCAGGGGATATCTCTCTTGACTCCCTTATAACCATTACATAAGTGACGGCTCCAGGAGGATATCTCTCTTGACTCCCTATATAACCATTACATAAGTGACGGCTCCAGGAGGATATCTCTCTTGACTCCCTTATAACCATTACATAAGTGACGGCTCCAGGAGGATATCTCTCTTGACTCCCTTATAACCATTACATAAGTGACGGCTCCAGAGGATATCTCTCTTGACTCCCTTATAACCATTACATAAGTGACGGCTCCAGGAGGATATCTCTCTTGACTCCCTTATAACCATTACATAAGTGACGGCTCCAGGAGGATATCTCTCTTGACTCCCTTATAACCATTACATAAGTGACGTCTCCAGGAGGATATCTCTCTTGACTCCCTTATAACCATTACATAAGTGACGTCTCCAGGAGGATATCTCTCTTGACTCCCTTATAACCATTACATAAGTGACGGCTCCAGGAGGATATCTCTCTTGACTCCTTATAACCATTACATAAGTGACGGCTCCAGGAGGATATCTCCTTGACTCCCATTATAACCATTACATAAGTGACGGCTCCAGGAGGATATCTCTCTTGACTCCCTTATAACCATTACATAAGTGACGGCTCCAGGAGGATATCTCTCTTGACTCCCTTATACCATTACATAAGTGACGGCTCCAGGAGGATATCTCTCTTGACTCCCTTATAACCATTACATAAGTGACGGCTCCAGGAGGATATCTCTCTTGACTCCCTTATAACCATTACATAAGTGATCCGGCTCCTGGAGTATAATCTATACCTCCATGACTCCCTTATATAACCATTACATAAGTGACGGCTCCAGGAGGATATCTCTTTTGACTCCCTTATAACCATTACATAAGTGACGCTCCAGGAGGCTATCTCCTCTACTCCTCCATAAACATGTTCACTGATGAGATACTACCTGAAGGGACTAGGAATAAATGGCTGCCAGACAGCTGCTATTCACTCTGGTTCTTCTGACAGATGCTGTCAGCTCTTGTTTTCTGCTCTAACCATAAAAAGCTTGCACTTCAACAATGGCCTCTTAAAAAAATAAAAGTACTGGGATCAGGACTCTGCATTTAGTTAACTGATGACTGCTAGATACCAATATCCCAGTCTATTCTGCTGAGCATGGGGTCTTCATTTTGTGGATTTAGGGCTCCAGAACCTTCTCTGTCCATCGTGCATGGAGATAAGAGAAATCTTTATGTTGCATTAACCATTTGTATAATTCACAGATTTCTTCAAGGGCAAGACCGTGTTCAATCACTGGCTGCCAGGGACATGTTACCGGGACGTCACCCTCCAGCTCGTATCAGAAGCCTCCTTTAACAAAAGCACCCTAGTGGAAAGCAGTGGAGTGGGGCACCCACCACAGGAGCACAGGACGGGTGAGTGGCAGAAATGTATATACCGTATACACCGCACTATATACACAACATCATCACTGACTGCGTACATCAGTGATTAGCAGGAACAGCAGGCGGAAGTGCTATTAGCAGTAGGAGTTGTGGGAAGCAATCCGGAGAGGAGTTGGAACAGTCTGGGTAAGACAGTCCAGGAGCTTGAGACTGGAGCTCGACAACAGCTAGACACAATACTGGAGAAATGAGTGAGAGATCCATGTGGTTGTAAGTAGGCGCAAATTGGAAACACGATGGCTTCCACAGGTTTAACATCGGCCATCTTAGCAAAGGGCAATTGCAGAAAATAGCAGCAGCCTCTGGTAGGGAGTCGAAACACATCATAATTATCAAGGTGAATAATAGCAGCTGTTATGAATTGGTAGCTGAGGAGGACAGGAGCAAAAAACAGCCAAGGCAGCAAAACACCAGAGAGGTTGGGAACTAATGGGTTGCAGATCCCTGAACCGCACAACTAGAAGCAGCCGTGGGACGTACCTACGGTGACCTAGACCCTCGGCACAGCCGGAGAGTTAGCTATACCTAAAGATAGAAACAGGAAAGCTAACTGCCCCGTAGTAGAGCCCCAAAGGAATAGGTAGCCCCCACACATATAATGGCGGTTAGACAAGACGAAATACAAACGCAGGCAGAAAATAGAGTGAGCAAACGTTGGGGCCAAACACTGCGTAGATAGGACAGGACAGAACAGAATACTATCTGCAACCCAGCAAAACCCTAGAAAAACTTCCAACACTTCTGATTTCAAAAATGCTGAGATCACGCGATCTCGCCACCCGCTAAATCAGATCTCTGGTGTGACCAAGCGGCTAACTAGCAGCCACACAAATAGCAGGGACAGAGCAATGGAACAAATAAACAGTGGCTACTGAAAAACAGAGAGTAGTACAGGCCCCAGGAGGGGAACCCGGCTAACCTCCCACAAAAGTGCAGACAAAAAAATGGAAATAGCAAACAAGATAGAAACAAGCAGAAAATATCTTATCTGAAAGTAGCAGACGAAGGCCAGACACCAGCTGACTTCCAAATGAACCAGGAAACAACAATTGATCACCGGCGAGGATCATGGGAAGGCAGCTCACTTATATCAGCCCAGTCAGTCTTTCCTGATTTCCAGTCATCGCTCACAGGTGTTGGACTACTACTATTCAACACTGGTTCAATACCCTGAGCAACCACCAGAGGGAGACCCAACCCAGAAGTCATTTCCAACATGCTCACAAGTAGCCAATAGTGGCCAAACTGCAGAATGACAAGAGGAATCCTGAAATGTTAGTAAATCGGTCTATGTTTCATATGTCATTTGTGAACACTGAAATTACAAATGTAATTGTATTCAGTGTTAGGGATGGGTGAACCTGAACGGTAAAATTTGGGGTTCGTACCTAACACCTAGTGTCCATGCACGGACCCTGAACACTGACTTTTCCAGGAAGTCCGTGTTACTTTTCGGGTTCAGCAACCTGAACAAAGCTTCTTGAAAGCGCAGCCAATCAACAAGCTTTACTGTGTTGTCACTTCCGGCTCAATTACCGCCATATCAAGTATTGGCATGGCTCTGATTGGCCAGTGCACACTGTGTAAAAAAAACAAAAAAATATGGGATCTCGTCTATTCTTGATAATCAACGCAGGCAAATATGACAGCTGTGGGCTGCGGCTCCCAGTTGTGAGTTTTATCTTGGCTAGTTATCAAGAATAGAGGAGGCTCCACACAGTTTTTTTAAAATTATTTAAATAAATAATTTAAAAAAACAATGTGGGGTCCCCCCCGTTTTCGACAACCAGCCAAGCTAAAGTTGACACAGGTAGTTTTGTGCTGATATTCTCAGACTGGGAAAGGGCCATAGATATTGTCCTCCACAGCCTTAAAAATAGCAGCCGGTAGCCGCCCCAGAAATGGCACATCTAATAGATGCGCCAATTCCGGCACTTTGCCTTGCTCTTCCCACTTGCCCTGTAGCAGTGGCAAGTGGGGTTCATATTTGTGGGGTTGATGTCACCTTTATATTTTCCGGTGACATCAAGCCCAGAGGTTACTAATGGAGAGGCGTTTATAAGATGCCCCCATTACTAACCACATAGACAAATGTAATAAAGACTCAGACAGAATAAAGTCCTTTATTTGAAATAAAAGCTCTCTGACCATCTCTTACCCACTTATTCACTAAAAATTAAAGTAATAAAAGCAGATTTATACTCACCTTTCCACCGATAATCCATTAATGGCCATGTCCCACTATGATCTGGATGGTTTGGGGAGCAGTTTCATCAGTATGCCAGCCAGCTCACACTGAGCAGAGCGTGAGAATCTCTGCCTGTGACAGGCGGTAACCTTAATGACGTCACCGCTAGTCACAACCAGCCACGTTCTCATGCTCTCCTCAGTGTGAGCCAGCTGGCGTGGAGAGCAGTCGCATCACTGGTGTAACTGCTCTGCAAACCATCCGAATCGTCATGAGACATAGCCATTAATGGATTATCGGCGGAAATGAGAGTATAACTTTGATTTTTGTGTAACAAATAGGTTAAAAAGGGATTTTACTCTGCCTGTGTCTTTATTACATGGGGTTAGTAATGGGGGTGCCTTATAGATGCTTCTTCATTACTAACCCGTGGGCTTGATGTAATCAGTAAAAAAGCAGCTGACATCAACCCCCTAACTATTACCCCACTTGCCAACGCATCAGGGCAAGTGGGAAGAGCGAGGCTATGCATGCGCCACTTCTGGGGCAGCTGAGGGATAATGTTCTTAGTCTGGGAGGCGGCCAATTTCCATGGCCCCTTCCAAGGCTATTAATATTAGCCTACAGCTGTCTGCCTACCCTTTGCTGGTTAGTATATATAGGGTGGACCTCACATCCTTTTTTGGGGGGGTCTCTCCTATAATAACCCCAGTAAAGGCAAAGCAAACAACTAGTGTCTTATAGACGCCTCTCCATTACTAACCCCTGGGCTTGATGCCAGCTGACATCATTATAAAGCTGACATCAACCCTACAAATATGGCCCCACTTGCCACCACCGCAGGACAAGTGGGAAAAGTCGGGCAAAGTGCCAGAACTGGCGCATCTAATAGATGCACCCTTTCTGGGGCAGCTGCGGGCTGCTATTTTTAGGATGGGGAGGGCCAATATCCTTGGCCCCTTCGCAGTCTGAGAACGGCATTGCGTCCCTCTATTTTTGCTAACCAGCCAAGATAAAGCTGAGGGCTGCAGCCGCGATCTGTCAGCTTTACCTATGTTGGTTAGCAAGAATACAGGGACTGCATGTAATTTTTTTATTATTTATTGCACAGACGCCAGCTGGTGAACACTCTCATCAAAGTACACCTGCTCTCGCGGCTACTCTCATCAGCCAATGCCTGTGACTGCCGGTCACAGCTGCTGGCTCACACACTGTCATCTGTGTGACAATGTGGGAACTGAAGCGCTCTGACCGGCGGTATCGAACTTACCACTGATTAGAGCTGGAGTTTCCCACCCTGATGACAGATGACAGCATGGAATATGCCGGATGCTTGGGCCCCCTGAACCAAACTTTTTTTAATGTTCGGCTGAACCCGAGGACTCGAACATTCACGGGTCCGCACATCACTATTCAGCATATGTTCCCAGTATGCAGCTCTGTAATATTTGAGTCACACAAGGTTTAGTTATCTCACAGTGGTTATCTGTATTGGAGATATCTAGTCGATGACTAGCCCATCTGTGTCGCACTTCTTAGTGCGGTAGCACCAGATTAATTATTTTATAGGGCAGTGTTTAGGGCATTGGGCCCAGAATTAGGGACAGATGATAACTAGAGATGGGCGAACCCGAACAGTAAAGTTTGGCGTCCGTACAGAACACCTACTGTTCGGGCACGGACACCGAACACAGACTTCACCAGAAAGTCTGTGTCACTGCTCGGGTTCGGCTACCCGAACACTGGGTGTTTGTCGCACTGTCATGTGGATGTCAACACTGCGCTCGCTACAGTTCAGTCATCAGAGGTTCTCAGCCTGGACGGTCACATCTTGGCACCGTCCAGGTTGAAAAATATTTTTCCTCCAGACATGGATTACGACGTGGGACAGAACAATGGATAGGTGAGGTATATTGTATTTTTGTATTATTACAGGAGATCGAGGGCTTTAGGTGAGTATGACTGTGTTTGTTATTTTTATATAAAATGGAAAACTGTGTTTAGTCTTATTTCAAATAAAGGACTTTATTCTGGCTGTGTCTTTATTTACCATGTAACTATAGGATTAGTAATGGATTGGTGTCTTATAGAAGCCACTCCATTACTAAGCCGTGGGCTTGATGTCACCTGACAATACAAAGTTGACATCAACCCTACAAATATTAACCCCACTTGCCACCGCTACAGGGCAAGTGGAATGAGCAGGGGAAAGTGCCAGAATTGACGCATTAATAGATGTGCCTTTTATGGGCAGCTGAGGGCTACTATTTTTAGACTGGGGAGGCCAATATCAATGGCCCCTTACCAGCCTGAGAATACCAGCCCCCAGCTGTCTGCTTTAGCAAGGCTGGTTGTCAAAAATGGGGGACACCACGCCGTTTTTTTAAATTATTTATTTAAATAATTTTAAAAAACAGCATGGGGACCCCTCTATTCTTGATAACTAACCAGACTTGCTAACACTGAGGGTTGCAGCCCCCAACTGTGAGTTTTGCCTGGCTGGTTATCAAAAAAAAAGGGGAACCCACGCCGTTTTTTTTTAAATTATTTATTTACTTACCAGGAGCCGACTAATGAATACACCCATCAGCCACTCCTGCTCTCGATGTTATTAGCAGCAGCATGTGTCGGATGATGGGAGCTGTAGTTCCATCTGCTGACACCAGTGAACGAAGGTAAACTTTATACCTCCGATCACAGCTGAGCACTCGCGCTGTCTTTTGACAGCGTGGGAACTGTGGCTCTCTGGCCGGCGGGGATGATTCCACTGCCGATCAGAAGCGGTGTTTGCTGTGCTGCCATGCACATGACAGCATGGCAAACACTGGATGTTCGGGCCCCCCATTCAAGTGAATGGGGTCCAGGTTGAGTTTGGATCTGACTACTGTTCTGGTATTCAAACTCAAACTTTTTGTAACTGTTAGGCCAAACCCGCCGCACCCGAATATCAAGATGTCTGCCCATCTCTAATGATAACCACCAACAGGAAACCTCAGGATTGTGCTGTATTGTTTGTACTGTCATTATTATAGGAATTGCCAGCTTCTTGATGTTGCACCTTATCCTGTTAAACCTGTAAAGAATAAATAACTTGTTTTATCGTACGACTGAGTCTGGTTCTCTGTGCCACCCGCACCTGTTAAGATAGCTCCCTATTTTAGCTGAGGTTATTTTTGTGTCTTCCATTTCCCTAGATCTGAAGGATTTGTAGGGTGTTAGCTGCAGACAATGCTGCCACCCACAAATTGTTTATTCCCCCCAGTTTTCTCTATGAATTAGTCAGGCGTCCTATGATGGAGTGCTTGCAGGTCACATTGGGATTACCAGTACGAGCCAACTGGTAACCAGGAATTTTTGGTAGTCAACCACTGATGGAGAATGTAAGAAATATGTAATTGCTTGGGAAATCTGTGCATGAGATAAAGCACATGGAACCTGTCATGCAGAACATCTCAGACTTCTCCTAGAGGCCTCTCATCTCCTTTAACTTCTTTACTGACCTTCCATTCTCTGCCAGAAAGCTGCTATCTGGGTGGTGATGGACAGGTTCAGTACACCATGTTCTTTCATCCCTCTGTCTGGGCTCAAACCTTAGGTACATTATTCATTGAATACATTGTGTGTATACATGAGTTTCCAGATCATATAGTTTCTAACCAGGGGGTTCAATTTGTTTCAAAATTCTAGAGGGCATTTTATAACCTGTTCAATGTAGAGATGTCCTGCTCATATGTCAACCATCCAGAGACGAATGATCAGACTGAATGTGTCAACCGGACACGATGCGCCAACCAGACACAATATGTCAATCGGACATGATGCGCCAACCAGACACATTGTGCCAACCAGACAAAATTTGACAACTGGACACAACGTGCCAACCAGACACGATGCGCCAACCAGACAAAATTTGCCAACCGGACACAATGTGCCAACCAGACACAATGTGCCAACCGGACACCATGTGCCAACCGGACACCATGTACCAACCGGACACAATGTGCCAACCGGACACGATGCGCCAACCAGACAAAATTTGCCAACCAGACACAAAGTGCCAACCGGACACAATGCGCCAACCGGACACGATGCACCAGACAAAATTCGCCAACCAGACATGACGTGCCAACGAACACAAAGTGCCAACCAGACACGAGGTGCCAACCGAACACAATGCGCCAACCGGACACGATGCACCAGACAAAATTCGCCAACCAGACATGACGTGCCAACGAACACAAAGTGCCAACCAGACACGAAGTGCCAACCGAACACAATGCGCCAACCGGACACGATGCGCCAGACAAAATTCGCCAACCAGACATGACGTGCCATCGGAAATGATGCGCCAACCGGACACAATGTGCCAATCGGATACGACGCGTCAACCAGACACAATGCATCAACCAGACGCCATGTGCCAATCAGATGCAATGTGCCAACCAGACACACCCATATGCCAACCAGACACAATGTACCAACCAGACACAATGTGCCAATCGGATATGATGTGCCAACAGGACACAATGCGCCAACCAGATGCAATGTACCAACCAGACACAATATACCAACTACAAACTTTTCATTTCACTTGCAGTCGAACTGATGAAGGTGTTTGCAAGAACAAAACGTTTCTGCATATTGTATGGACTGCATTAAAAAATTTTTTTCATGAAATCCTCTTGAGTTGAGTGCCAAGTTTTATTTTTCCACAATATACCAACCAGACACGATGTGCCAACCAGACACAATGCGCCAACCGGATACATGTACCAACCAGACACAATGTGCCAATCGGACACGATGCGCCAACCAGACACAATGCGGCAACGGACACAATGCGCCAACTGGACGATATGTGCCAACCAGATGCAATGTGCCAACGGACACGATGCGCCAACCGACACAATGTGCCAACCGGACACGATGCGCCAACCAGACACAATGCGCTAACCAGGCACAATGCGCCAACCAGACACAATGTGCCAAACAGACACTCGAACAATGTCTTTTGCCTCTGGTTGAATTTGTCATAACATTGAGAATATCTTAAACCATGGATGTTGGTCCCCTTCCAGACTAAGAACATTGTCCCTTCCCCGCACCAGAAATGGCGCATCCATAAGATGTGTCAATTCTGGCACTTAGCCTCTGGTTGATGTCAGCTGTATTAAAAGCCACTGACATCAAGAACATGGGTTAGTAATGGAGAGGCATCTATAAAATGCCCTCATTACTAAACCTATAGTCAAATGTAATAAAGACACAGAAAGTATAGTTCTTTACTTGAAATAAACACACAGTCCTTTACACTGTGTTCCAAATTATTATGCAAATAATACTTTCTCAGATTTTCTCAAATTACCTATATGAATTGCAGTCATTGTAATTTTCTAGTCAAATAACTATTAGAGTACAATTGAAAGGTTTTTGTACAAACTGCCTATGATAACAGTATATTTTTTAAAAAATAAAACACTCAAACTGCACTCAAAATGCATGTTCCACATTATTATGCACAGCAGAGTTTTCTACCTTTTCATTTTAATAAAGAACAAAAAAATGGTCATTTTTGAAATTATAAGCATTAGCAGGTTCTTACAAACTGAAATCAAACAGTTTTCAACTCAAAACTTTATTCTTGGTGATGTTACATTTGCACATAGGACCCCTTGTTCGAAAGGAGCTTCTGAACTCTCTCGTCCATTGAATTTGTCAGGTTTTGGATGGTTTCTGCTTCAATTGTTTTGCATGAGGACAGAATACCCTCCCAGAGCTGTTGCTTAGGTGTGAACTGCCTCCCGCCATCATAGACACTCCTTTTGATGATGCTCCAGAGGTTCTCAATGGGGTTGAGGTCAGGGGAGCATGGGGGCCACACCATAAGTTTGTCCCCTTTTATGCCCATAGCAGCCAGAGATGCAGATGCGTTATGTGCAGCATGAGATGGTGCATTATCAGGCATGAAAATGATCTTACTGCGGAATGCACGGTTCTTCTTCTTGAACTATGGCAGGAAGTGCTGTTTGAGAAACTCAACATACACTATGGAGTTCATCTTTACCCCTTCAGGGATCCTAAAGGGGCCAACAATCTCTCTCCCCATGATTCCAGCCCAAAACATTACTCCACCTTCTCCTTGTTGGCGCCGTAGCCGTGTTTGCATGGGGTGTCCATCAACCAGCCATCCTCCACTCCATCCATCTGGACCATCGAGCGTTGCACGGCACTCATCGGTGAACAGTTTTGAAGTCAGTCTTCATGTATTCTTTGGCCCACTGGAGAGTTTCTGCTTGTGTGCAGTGAATAGAGGAGGTCGACAGGATGGCTTACACACAGCTGTAAACCTCTGAAGGACCCTGCATCTTGTTGTTCGGGGGACGTTGGAGGCACCAGCAGCTTCAAAAACTTGTCTGCTGCTATGACAAGGCTTTTTTGCCGCTGCTCTTTTAACCTGACGTAATTGCCTGTAGGAAAGAGTCCTCAATTTTCCCTTATCAGCACGCACACGTGTGTACTGTGAATCAGCTACATACTTCTTGATTGTGCGATGATCACGATGAAGTGTCTTGGAAATGTTGATTGTAGTCATGCCTTGACCTAAACACTCCACAATTTTTGCTTCTCAGCAGCCGACACATCCTTTTTCTTTTCCATTTTGGCAGAAAATATAGGCTGCTTAATAATGTGGGACAGCCTTCTTAAGAAGTCTTGCCTTTCATTGGACACACCTGCCAAACTAATTAGCACAGGTGTCTGCAATTACAGTGATATAAAGAGCCCTGACACACATCACCATCAATGAGTTTAACTGACAAACAAAAAAATTCTTACCTTATCACTCCTAAACAATTTTTGCATAATAATTTGGAACACAGTGTATTTTAAATAAAAAAACATCCTCTGTTACCCATTTATTCCACAAAAATAAAAAAGAATTGTTGTGGAACATGGCTGTTAATGGATTAATGGCAGAAAGGTGAGTATAACTTTTTTTTTATTCTTATTTTTGTGGAATAAATGAGTAAACGAGGGTTGTTGACTGTTTGTTTCAAATATGGGACCCTGTGTGTTTATTTTAATTAAAGTACTTGTGTCTGTGTCTTTATTACATTTGACTATGGGGTTATTACTGGGAGTGTCTTATAGATGCCTCTCCATTACTAACCCATGGGCTTGATGTCAGCGGCAATAAAACAGCTGACATCAACCCTAAAACTATTACCCCACTTGCCACCGCACCAGGGAAAGTGGGAAGAGCAAGGCTGTTATGTTTAGGTAGCTGAGGAGGCAGGAGCAAAAAAACGCATAGGCAGCCGACCAGAGAGGTTGGAAACTAATAGGTTGCAGACCCCTAAAACTAACCGCACAACTAGAAGTAGCCGTGGGACATTCCTACGGTGCCCTAGATGCCTCGTCACAGCCGGAGAGATAGCTATACCTGAAGATGGAAAGAGGAAAGCTAACTGCCCCGGAGTAGACCCCAAAAGAATAGGAAGCCCCCAGACATATAATGGCGGTTAGACAAGATGAAAATACGAATACAGACAGAAAATAGATTGAGTAAACGCTGGGGCCCAAAACTGTCTAGATAGGACAGCAAAGGAGAGAATACTGTCTGCAACCCAAAAAACCCTAGGAAAAACTCCAACACTTCTGAATCCAAAAATACTGAGACCACACGGTCTCGACCACCTATATCAGATCTCTGGTGTGGACATGTAGCAACCCAGCAGTAAAATATCACAAGAACTGAGCAAATGAACAAATACAAAAAATGAACGGAGACCAGCCCAAGCCCGCCAAAGGGGACCCGGCTGAAGACAAAAAGCAATGCAGCAAAAAGCAAGGAATTCAAACCACAGTAAAAAAAACTGAAAGAGACTTATCTGAAAGCAAGCAGGAGACAGCAGGAAAGCAAGCTGAATTCCAACCTAGACCAGGAAGAATAATTGGTCACCGGCGAGGATCATGGGAGGTCAGCTCACTTATATCAGGCCAGTCAGTACCACCTGACAACCACTCGTTATCTGCAGGTGTAGGACTATTGATGTTCAACATAGGTTCAATACCCTCAGCAACCACCAGAGGGAGCTTCAGCTCCGAAGTCGTCTCCAAAACGTTCACAACACAAAGCTAAGTGCCAGAATTAGCGCATCTTAAAGATGCGCCATTTCTGTGGCATCTGAGGGCTGCTGTTCTTTGTCTGGGAGGGGGCCAATATCCATGGCCACTTCCTAGGTTATTAATATCAGCCTGCAGCCGTCTTGTTTAGCCTTTGCACATTAGTAGAGGTTACCCCATGTCTTTTTTTGGGAGGTCTACCCTCTAATAACCAGTAAAGGCTAAGCAAACAGCTGTGAGCTGATATTAATAGCCTGGGAACCTTTTATGGCTATTGGCTTCTTCCCAGATTTACCGTCAGCCCCAAGCCCTTGGCTTTTTCTTCTCTGGGTATGAAAATTATACTGGGACCCCACACCATTTTTTTTAATTTATTAAAAAAAAAACAATAGAATTACAGAAAAATAAGAGCGCAAAGCACATGTTAGCAATCACACTGACATGTTTCTATCTATCTATTACCGTATATACTCCAGTATAAGTCAACCCGAATATAAGCCGAGGCATCTAATTTTGCCACGAAAAACGTATTGACTCGAGTATAAGCCAGGTATGCATTGTCCCCTCATCCCTATCCTTGTATGCATGACTCCTAATCCCTGTCCTGGTATGCAATGTCCCTGTGAAGATCTGAGGTTGTGGGTTGTAATAATCACCTAGGCAGGTTAACGATGCAACTATTTTTATTCCATAAATCCATGGTTGTACAACAAATCCATGCAGATGGCCAACATACAATGTCATCAGTCCACAAGTTCCCCGTCTGAGATCTCTCAAACTCCAGTCATCCATCCATCCCAGCTCGGATCTTCTCACATCGAAGTCACTCCAACCACTGCCTGATTCAACCCCCTGTGTCAATTTCTCCCTCCCTTTAAACATTATTCTTTAGCTCACAGAACAAAGCATATTCCATCACCTGAGGCTGATGTGAGACCCCTGTGGTGACGGGTCCCCTGGGTCTGTTATTCCCATCCATACACAATGGGCCTAGGAGTGGGAGTACAATGGTGTGAACCCTTGAGATACAGAGGGATTGATAGGATGATTGCTTTACATTTATCTTTTGCAATGTACTGTCTGGCCTTAGGGCCCGTCTCACATAGCGAGATCGCTAGCGAGATCGCTGTTGAGTCACAAGTTTTGTGACCCAACAGCGATCTCAGCAGCGATCTCGCTATGTCTGACACGTACCAGCAATCATGCCCCTGCTGTGAATAGCTGGTCGTGTCAGAAATGCCTGGACTTTTTTTGATTGCTGGTCTCCCGCTGGCCAGCACGCATCGCTGCGTGTGGCAGGCAGGAGACCAGCGATCAGCTGGTGACCAAGGTACACATCGGGTATCCAGGCGCGGGGCTGTGCCTGGAAACCCGATGTGTACCTTGGTTACCAGCTCCCTGCATCAGCGGGCTGGTATCCAACGTACACTGCGGGTAACTAAGTGACGTTACCCGCAGTGTCGCTGTCCTGATCGCTGCTGAGCTGCCTTTTTGGCAGCTCAGCAGCGATCATGTAGCGACACACCAGCGATCCTGACAAGTTCATATCGTTGTCGGTATCGCTGGTGCGTCGCTATGTGAGATGGGTGTTATGAATGTGCTAGAGATGGTTTCTGAGCAGAGGCTCCCTCTGGTGGTTACAGACAGTACTGAACCTTTCAACGAGGAATGGCAATCTGGGATCACTGACTGGTCTGATATAAGGGAGGTTCCCTCCCATGATGGCTGCCGGTGATCAATTGTTCTTGTCTCAATTGTGGTTCCTGGTTCATTCGGAAGTTTACTGAGTCTTGCCTGCATCTTCTGCTTTCAGATAAGATATTTTCTGCTTTTATTTTTGTGCTTGCTTTTTGCATAGTTCCCTGCACTTTTGTGGAGGTCAGCCGGGTCCCCTCCTTTCCTGTACTTTTCTGTCTAGACAGATTGGGCCCCAGCGTTTGCTCATTCTATTTTCTGTCTGTGTCCGTGCTTCTTCTTATCTAACCGCCATTACATGTTTGGGGCTTCCTATTTTCTTTGGGGATCTGCTCCGGGCAGATAGCTTTCCTCTTTCTGCCTTTAGGCGTAGTTATCTTCAGGCTGTGACGAGGCGTCTAGGATCAACGTAGGAACGCTCCACGGCTACCTCTATTTGTGTGGTTAGTTCAGGTTACTGCAATCCAATAGGTTCCAGCCTCTCTGGTGCATTGCCGTTTTTTTGCTTTTTCTCCTCAGCTACACAAACATAACAGTATCACCGGCCAAACTGAAAATTATATGGTACTCACAGAAGGGAAAAATAGTGTGGAAAGAAAAAAGAAGTTGTCAGAGTTGTCAGAGATTTTTTTTTTCCTGTTTGTGGCATTTTTTCCCTCTTTTTCTCTGGGTGCTGAGGAGGATTTTTTTTCTCTCTCAATGGAGCTTGCACAGTTGTCTGGCCGTGTGGATCAGCTTGCCACTGAGGTTCGGAGTATTGCTACCTATCTTGCTAGGTTGCCGGTTGTGGAACCCAGGATTCCCATGCCAGATTTGTTTTTGGGGGATCGGGCTAAATTTCTGAATTCAAAAATAACTGTAAGTTATTTTTTGCCTTAAAGCCTAAGTCCTCAGGGAACGCAGCACAGCAGGTTCAAATTGTCATCTCTCTCCTGCGCGGCGACCCTCAGGATTGGGCTTTTTCCCTGACACCTGGGGATCCTGTTTTGAATGATATTGATGTATTTTTTCTGGCTCTGGGGTTATTGTACGATGAACCTAATGTCACTGATCAAGCTGAAAAAATCTTGTTGGCATTAAATCAGGGTCTTGAAGACGCTGCGTTGTACTGTCAGAAATTCCAAAAGTGGGCAGTTCTGACCAAATAGAATGATGATGCTTTGGCAGCCCTTTTTCGGAAGGGGCTGTCAGAGAATGTAAAGGATGTTATGGTGGGATTCCCTACTCCCTCTGGTCTCAATGATTCTATGTCATTGGCTATTCAAATTGACAGACGTTTGCGTGAGCGCAGAGGTATGAGTGAGATAGTGTTGCCTTGTGAGCCAGCTTCTGAGCCCATGCAGTGTGATGGAGTGACTTCTGGGGCACAGCGTCATGAGTTTCGAAAGCGCAATGGGTTATGTTTCTACTGTGGTGACGCCTCTCATGCTATTTCAGTCTGCCCTAAGTCGGGAAGACATTTTGCACGCTCAGTTGTCTTGGGTAGTATTCAGACTAAATTTCTGTTGACTGTTACCCTGATTTGCTCCCTGTCCACATTTTCTGCT
>JARQOD010002167.1:0-82213 GCA_033576555.1 Oophaga sylvatica
GCCTCTGGAGTCCCTCGAACCTCAAGGTGTAAGATCCTTCTAAGGCTTGCTGTGGTGCATAAACCTACTATTCTGCCACCCTTAAACAGTGCTCACAAGCAGAAACGGTTGCAGTGGGCCCAGACAAACATGAAGACTAATTTTCAAACAGTCTTGTTTACTGATGAATGTCGAGCAACCCTGGATGGTCCAGATGGATGGAGTAGTGGATAATTGGTGGATGGCCACCTTGTCCCAACTTGGCTGCGACAACAGCAAGGAGGTGGAGGAGTCATGTTTTGGGCTGGAATCATGGGGAAACATCTGGTAGGGCCTTTAAGGGTATGCTTCCACGGTCAGGAAACGCTGCGTGTTTGATGCTGTGTACAGCCGCAGCGTCAAACACGCAGCTTCCAGATGTTACAGCATAGTGGAAAGGATTTCATGAAATCCCGTCTCCACTATGCGTTAAAACACGCAGGCGTCAGACCTGCGTAAACAGTCATGCGGCGCGTCTTTTCAGATCGCAGCATGTCCTTTTACCTTGCGGCGAGGTAAATAACACAGGCGTATGTAGCGCTGCTGTGAATCCGGATGTGTTCAATGGACACATCCGGATTCACCGCGCGTTCAGAAGGGGGCGGGGATTTGGGCGGAGCCGGGATTTCCGCTCCGTCCAAAACGCCTTCCATCCTGAATGTGGAAACGTACCCTTAAGGTCCCTGAAGGTGTGAAAATGACCTCTGCAAAGTATATAGAGTTTCTGACCGACAACTTTCTTCCATGGTATAAAAAGCAGAAACGTGCCTTCAGGAGCAAAATCATCTTCATGCATGACAATGCACCATCTCATGCTGCAAAGAAGACCTCTGAGTCATTGGCTGCTATGGGCATAAAAGAGATAAACTCATGGTGTGGACACTATCTTCCCCTGACCTCAACCCTATAGAGAAGCTTTGGAGTATCATCAAGCAAAAGATCTATGAGGGTGGGAGGCAGTTCACATCAAAACAGCAGCTCTGGGAGGCTATTCTGACTTCATGCAAAGAAATACAAGCAGAAACGCTCCAAAAACTCATAAGTTCAATGGATGCAAGAATTGTGAAGGTGATATCAAAGAAGAGTTCCTATGTTAACATGTAACTTGGCCTGTTAGGATGTTTTGGAGTTAAATAACTTTTTGTTCAGTGAATGTGACCTCCTAATGCTGCAAATTCCACAAATGAGCATTTTCAGTTCTTTAACCCCTTCACCCCCAAGGGTGGTTTGCACGTTAATGACCGGGCCAATTTTTACAATTCTGACCACTGTCTCTTTATGAGGTTATAACTCTGGAACGCTTCAACGGATCTTCGCGATTCTGAGATTGTTTTCTCGTGACATATTGTACTTCACGTTAGAAGTAAAATTTCTTCGATATAACTTGCGTTTATTTTTGAAAAAAACGCAAATATGGCGAAAATTTTTAAAATTTTGCAATTTTCAAACTTTGAATTTTTATTCCCTTAAAACAGAGAAATATATCACACAAAATAGTTAAGAAATAACATTTCCCACATGTCTACTTTACATCAGCACAATTTTGGAACCAAAATTTTTTTTTGTTAGGAAGTTATAAGGGTTCAAAGTTGACCAGCGATTTCTCATTTTTACAACAAAATTTACAAAGCCATTTTTTTAGGGACCACCTCTCATTTGAAATCACTTTGAGGGTCTATATGGCAGAAAATACCCAAAAGTGACACCATTCTAAAAACTGCACCCCTCAAGGTACTCAAAACCACATTCAAGAAGATTATTAACCCTTCAGGTGCTTCACAGGAACTAAAGCAACGTGGAAGGAAAAAATGAATATTTAACTTTTTAGCCACAAAAATGATCTTTTACAAACTTTTTTTTTATTTTCACAAGGGTAAAAGGAGAAAATGGACAGATAAGGTTGTTATGCAATTTCTCCTGAGTACGACAATACCCAATATGTGGGGAAAACCACTGTTTGGGCACACGGCAGAGCTCATAAGGGAAGGAGCGCCGTTTGACTTTTTCAAACTAAAATTGGCTGGAATTGAGATTGGACGCCATGTCGTGTTTGGAGAGCCCCTGATGCGCCTAAACAGTGGAAACCCCCACAAGTGACACCATTTTGGAAACTAGACCCCCTAAGGTACTTATCTAGATCTGTTGTGAGCACTTTGAACCCCCAAGTGTTTCACAAAAGCTTATAATGCCTGGGTGTGAAAAAAAACAAAACAATTTTCCACAAAAATGATTTTTTAGTCCCAAATTTTGAATTTTCCCAAGGAAATTGGACCCCAAAAGTTGTTGTCCAATTTGTCCTGAGTACGCTGATACCCCATATGTGGGGGGGAGAAACTGTTTGGGTGCACAGCAGGGCTTGGAAAGGAAGTAGTAACGTTTTGGAATGCAGACGTTGATGGGGGTCATGTTCCGTTTGCAGTGCCCCAGATGAGCCTAAACAGTGGAAACCCCCCACAAGGGACCCCATTTTGGAAACTAGACCCCCTAAGGAACTTATCTAGATCTTTGGTGAGCACTTTGAACCCCCAAGTGCTTCACACAAGTTTATAATGCCCGGGCATGAAAATAAAAAATCCTATTTTTTTTCCCACAAAAATTATCTTTTAGTCACTAATTTTTTATTTTTCCAAGGGTAACAGGAGAAATTGGACCACATAAGTTGTTGTCCAATTTGTCCTGAGCACGATGATACCCCATATGTGGGGGGGAACCACTGTTTGGGCGCACGGCAGAGCTCGGAATGGAAGGAGCACCATTTGACTTTTTCCAACCAAAATTGGCTGGAATTGAGATTGGATGCCATGTTGCATTTGGAGAGCCCCTGATGTGCCTAAACAGTGGAAACCCCCACAAATGACCCCATTTGGGAAACTAGACCCCCTAAGGAACTTTTCTAGATCTTTGGTGAACAATTTGAACCCCCAAGTGCTTCACACAAGTTTATAACGTAGAGCCGTAAAATTTAAAAATCATATTTTTTCCACAAAAATGATCTTTTCACCCCAATTTTTTTTTCCAAGGGTAACAAGACTCCAAAAGTTATTGTGCAATTTGTCCTGAGTGCGCTGATACCCCATATGTGGGGGTAAACCACTGTTTGGGTGCATGGCAGAGTTTGGAAGGGAAGGAGCGCCGTCTGACTTTTTCAACGCAGAATTGACTGGACGCCATGTCGTGTTTGGAGAGCTCCTGATCTGCCTAAACAGTGGAAACCCCCATAAATGACACCATTTTGGAAACTAGACCCCTCAAGGAACTTATCTAGATGTGTGGTGAGAACTTTTAACCCCCAGGTGTTTCACTAAAGTTTATAACGTACAGCCGTAAAATAAAAAATCTTTTTTTTTTTTTACAAAAATGATTTTTTCGCCCCCAATATTTTATTTTCACAAGGGTAACAGAAGAAATTGGAACCCAAAAGTTGTTGTCCAATTTGTCCTGAGTACGCTGATACCCAATATGTGGGAGAAAACTACTGTATGGGCGCACGTCGGGGCTCGGAAGGGAAGTAGTGACGTTTTGGATTGCAGACTTTGATGGAATGGTCTGGGGGCGTCATGTCACATTTGGAGAGCCCCTGATGCACCTATACAGTGGAAACCCCCCACAAGTGACCCCATTTTGGCAAATAGACCCCACAAGGAACTTAACTAGATGTGTGGTGAGCACTTTGAACCCAGAAGTGCTTCACAGAAGTTTATAACGCACAGCCGTAAAAATAAAAAATCTTTTTTTTTTTTTGCAAAAATGATTTTTTTTTGCCCCAATATTTTATTTTTACAAGGGTAACAGGAGAAATTGGACCCCAAAAGTTGTTGTCCAATTTGTCCTGAGTACGCTGATATCCAATATGTGGGAGAAAACTACTGTATGGGTACACGTTGGGGCTCGGAAGGGAAGTAGTGACGTTTTGGATTGCAGACTTTGATGGAATGGTCTGGGTGCGTCATGTCGCATTTGGAGAGCCCCTGATGCGCCTAAACAGTGGAAATCCCCAACAAGTGACCCCATTTGGAAATCCCCAACAAGTGACCCCATTTTGGAAAATAGACCCCACAAGGAACTTGTCTAGATGTGTGGTGAGCGCTATGAAGCCCCAAGTGCTTCACAGAAGTTTATAATGTACAGCCGTAAAAACAAAAAAATATTTTTTTTTGTACAAAAATGATATTTTCGCCTCCAGTTTTTTATTTTCCCAAGGGTAACAGAATAAATAGGACAAATTGCACAATAACTCTTGGGGTCCAGAGTACGCTGATACCCCATATGTGGGGATAAACTACTGTTTGGACGCATGGCAGAGCTCAGAAGTGAAGGAGCACCGTTTGACTTTTTCAACGCAGAATTGGCTGGAATTGAGATCAGACGCCATGTCACATTTGGAGAGCCCCTGATGTGCCTAAACAGCGGAAACCCCCCAATTCTAACTCCAACCCTAACCTCAACACACCCCTAACCCTAGTCCCAACCCTAACCACAAACCTAACCCTAACACACCCCTAATCCCAACCCTAACCCTAATCCTAACTTTAGCGCCAACCCTAACCCTAACTTTAGCCGCAACCCTAACCCTAACCCTAATGGGAAAATGGAAATAAATACTTTTTTTTAATTTTATTATTTTTCCCTTACTAAGGGGGTGATAAAGGGGGTTTGATTTACTATTTATAGCGGGTTTTTATGATTGGCAGCTGTCACGCTAAAAGACGCTTTTTATTGCAAAAATAGTTTTTGCATCATCACATTTTGAGAACTATAATTTTTGCATATTTTGGCTCACAGAGTCATGTGAGGTCTTATTTTTTGCGGGACGAGTTGACGTTTTTATTGGTACCATTTTTGAGCACGTGACATTTTTTGATCGCTTTTTATTTCGATTTTTGGGAGGTTAGAATGAACAAAAATCAGCAATTCATGAATTTCTTTTGGGGGAGGCGTTTATACCGTTCCGCGTGTGGTAAAATTGATAAAGCAGTTTTATTCTTTGGGTCAGTACGATTATGGCGATACCTCATTTATATCATTTTTTTATGTTTTGGCGCTTTTATAGAATAAAAACAATTTTATATAAAAAATAATTATTTTTGCATCGCTTTATTCTGCGAGCTATAACTTTTTTATTTTTTCGCTGATGATGCTGTATGATGGCTCGTTTTTTGCGGGACAAGATGACTTTTTCAGCAGTATCATGTTTTTTTATATCGGTCTTTTTGATCGCGTGTTATTCCACTTTTTGTTCGGCGGTATGATGATAAAGCATTGATTTTTTGCTTCTTTTTTTTTTTTTTTTTTAAGGGGTTCACTAAAGGGGTTAACTAGTGGGACAATTTTATAGGGGGTTCGTTATGGACGCGGCGATACCAAATATGTGTACTTTTATTGCTTTGTTTTTTTTATTTACAGGAAGAAGTGAATTTATTGGGGAATATATTTTTTTTTTTTTATTTATTTTGGATTTTTTTTAAAACATGTTTATTTTTATTTTTTTAACTTTTTTACTTTGTCCCAGGGTGGGACATCACTGTATTTTATCAGATCGCTGGTGTGACAGTGTGCACAGCACTCTGTCACACCAGCGATCGCACAGGCATATCTGCAGGCTTCTCAGTGCCTGCTCTCGGCAGGCACTGAGGTAGCCGCCTCCCTCCAGGACCCCGGCGCCATCTTGGATCCGGGTCCTGGGAGGGAGGAAGCCCTCAGAACAGCGCGATCACATCGCGCTGCTCTGAGGGTTTCAGGGGGGCGCGCAGGGAGCCCCCACCCTGCGCGATCCTCCCCTGTGCCCCCAGTACACCGCGATCATGTTTGATCGCAGTGTGCAAGGGGTTAATGTGCCGGGAGCGGTCCGTGACCGCTCCTGACACACAGTCATGGGTGTCAGCTGTAATAATCAGCTGACACCCGGCCGCGATCGGCTGCGCTCCCCCGGGAGCGCGTCCGATCGCACGAGACGTACTATCCCGTCCATGGTCATACGGGCCCAGGAACCATGGACGGGATAGTACGTCCGATGGCAGTAAGGGGTTAAAACAGATCAAATGTTTAGAAATTCTACTGTGCCTAATAATTTGGAACAGTGCATTTTGAGTTTTTTCCATTTTGGAGATTACACTGTTATCATTGGGTGATTTCTTCAATAAAATTCGATGTATACTCTAACAGGTGATGACTTTTATTTGACTGTCATTTGCACCGACCACTTATCGGAGAAAATCAGAGAAAAATATCATTTGCATAATAATTTGGAACATGGTGTAGAAGAAAAGTGTAAACTCCACCAGTTCTCTCTGGTACAGTATTTAGCAGTCATGCATAGATTGGATATTCTTTTCACAGAACCCACCACCACGTCTGCGCTATGCTCCCATAATACATTTCGTACTTGCACTGCAGATGTTTAATGATTATGTCTGTTTGTTAACAACTAATTTTTTTAAGTGTATCTGAATATTGGACTTGAAAACAGCCAAATTAACGTTCTGCCTTGTTAGCAAAAATGGGTTTTGCACAGTCCAAATCCTAATTGAAATCATAATGGTAATGAGCTGTGGCACACTGAGAATACATTAATTAATGACTGTTATAGAGGAAAAAAAAAGTCAGCCATGGGAAATAATCTCTTTTAAAAGTTGAAACTGAACTAAAAGTCCATCAAAACATTGTGCTAAATAGTATCACTGTTATGGATGAATGGATCAGACAGAATTTGAATATGCCTGTTCGCGCAGTTCGATTCATGGAGAAATTATTCTCTGCAAATTTGATGTCCCTAATTATAATCTGGAGTTTCTCCAGACACTGGCGCATAATAAATGTACTCACCCTCCGCTCATCTCTCCGGACCCTCCACTCCTCACTGTCATCCATCTGGTCCTCGTCGATTGTTTTAATTTCCGACACTCAGGGAGGGTTCTGCACAAGCACGTGAAAGGTCATAACGTCATGTCATACACCATGACCTTGTGGATACATGTGAAGAACCGACCAGAACCAACCTCATCAGAGCCAGATGACCTGGCTCACCGCAGTTCAAATTCACCGCAGTGAAATTCTCCGGGTGAACTGCGGTGAACTCTCCTCTGCACAGTGAGACTTTTTCTCTCTGTGTTAGCGGTGATCCCACAGGAAGGAGGTCACCGCAATTCATTGGCCTGGTTGAATTTTTTCTGATCCGCTCATCTCTAACAGTGATACTATTTAGTGCAATCTTTTTATGGACTTTATATCCCAGATCGCCCAACATAAATACAGCAGTGCCAGTTCAGTGCCAACTTTTAAAAGAGATTATTTCCTATGGGTGATGTGTTTTTTCCTCTATAACAGTCTTTAATTAACGTCAAGTTTTTTCGATGCTTGGGGGGTGCTATACCCTTATTTCTCAGCGCCGTTAAAAAGTGGCTCGGAGGAATAAGTACCCTTAACTGCCACCATTAAAAGGCGCTTTGGCGGTAATTAAGTGGCTTAAGTTGCTGTGTGTTTTCTACTAGTCTGGGAAATAAGTAATTGGCATCTCATTGCCATTTATAGGTCAAAGAAATACAGTAATTGATACAAAAGGAGCCCTGACCAAGTATTGAGTGCATTTACTGAACATTAGTGTTGAGCGATACGATACTGCAAGTATCGGATATCGGCCGATATTAGCTGTATAGGGCTTTCGATTCCGAGTACCGATATTTTCGTCATATCGGATACCGGAATCGGATTTGTCACTGTCACTGTGAGTGTCCGTCGGTCGGGTCTGTCAGGAGTCAGCGGCACTTACCTGGCAGAAGATCTCCGGCGGTCACGTCCTGGACTGCTTGATGGCCGCCATTATCTTCTCCCTGGCGGTCACATGCAGTTTTTCGCGATAGCTGCAGTGACTGCAGGGTAATCCCGGCCGTAAAGCAGTCAGTCCGATGACGTCACCGCCGGGGAAGCAGGTAATCAGCTGTGCTGCGCCGGGATGACAGGCTCTGCCTGCCTGCCTGCCTCTGATGTCATTCTGATGTAGCAGAGCTGGATCGTCGTGGGACATTCGTTACTATGGACTGCGTCGGACAGGTGGTATACTGCTGGTTTTTTTTTTCATTTTTTTACAGGAGATCGATGGCGTCGCAGGATGAGACTGTAATAAAAGTAATGAAAACTGTGTTGTGTTTTTTATTAAATTAAAAAAATTTTTTATGAACATTCACCCGTCCGGGTACATCAACAATTTAACTATTTACATACAGGGACCCTGTCCGGGTTATTTATAATTCTTTGGTAGGGGTGTTCCAGGTACCACCTGGTACTCTTCTGATGCTTGCCAAACATCCGAGACACCAAGGACCACCAGGACCTGATGACGTCGTGTGGCCTGTACAGTCAAGTCGTGACCCACTATCTGTGTCTGTGTGGCCACCTCTTTCATCTCCCTCCGGGTCTGGAGCCCTATGTCCCGGACTGAACGAACCCCAGGGGGCCTAACAGGCGCCGGGTACGGGCCAGCTATAGTTATCATGTCCATAGCTGGGGCTGCTGAGGAGACCACTGAGGGAGGCTGGGGAGATTTACGGCGTGGGGTGGGCACTTGTGCAGAGGCCTGGATGTGGGAGGCTGAAGGCTCCGAGGGTCTCACAGGTTCCTGACACTCTGGGGAGTAGGGGTCGCACCTGGTAACATTTAGGGCGTACCATCCATTGTAACCCCAGTGTCGGGTGTAAGTCACCAAGTCTCCTGGCAACAGGTCCCTCTCCGGGTGTCCTTCTGGGAGGTGAGTCTCCACGTCCCGCCGGGTCACAAACACTTCTAAATAAAGTCCAGGCTCCTGGATGAAGCCCCAACCACCTTTCAATTTAAAGCTCCGTACTGCACCCTTACGCCGCGGCTCCCACAGGGTTCCTTTATCTTTTCTCATCCGGTCCTTATCTGCCCGGTCCTTCTCGATGTGACGTTGGCGAAGCTTCTGGGATTCGCGCTGCTCCCTTTGTCGCTCTGCTTCCCGCTCCCAACGTCTCCACTCTTCCTCCTGACGCCGGTTGTAATTCTCCTCCACCAGCATCTCCATGTCTCCACCATCAAACTGCAGCTTACGATGTCCGGTTTGCGGCAGCTCTCCTGGCGCCCCCCAGTCCTGGCGGCGCTCACCTGCGGAGGAAGCAGCCGGCTCTGGAACAGATGACAGTCGGGGCTCCGGTACAGACAGGTAGACCTCTGGTGCCTGCGCGGCCTCCTCCATGAGGACGGGTGTCGCTTCTTCTGTCTCAGCGACGGGGGCAGACAGCGGGATCTGGGGTGCTGCCGGTGCAGAGTTTTTTGCACGAACGGGTGCCTCCACTGCGACAACGTCAACCGGATCACATTGCAAGGGCTGGGATGCCCGCACGGACTCCTCTACTAGAACGGGTGCCTCACCTTCCGGTACAGACACTTCAGGTAAGAGGGATTGGCGCCGCTCCAAGTTTAGTTTTAGGGCACGCCAGCTGGCTTCCATCCTGGCGACCTCCTCCCGGTGCCAGGCCAGGCCTCTTAGGGTATCCTCCGCTTCTTGCAGCGTAGGAGGGTTTCCAGGCCGGGTGCCCAACGGTGGTTCCGTGGCGATCGGGTCGCTTCCGTGGGGGGAGAGCTCTGACTGCTCCATCCCTTCACACTTCTGCTCGTGTCCATTAGCCATCTCTGCCAAGTCACACGTGTCATTAGCATCTGGAAAGGGCCCCTCTTTTGTAGTGAGGCGGGACCTTCGTGTTAGTTTCCGCACACTGAGGAGGATGAGGAGGCGGAACTCAAGATCTGTGGGGCACGATCTTACATTGCAGTACCATTTAGAGTGGTCGGCCATCGTTTTTGCGCCACTGAGTGAGTGTACACCCACGAAGAGCACGCTCTTCTTCTTCACCAGTGCCTCGTCGTGACGCAGATATGGCGGAAAAATGGCAAATACATTCTCTGATGATTTTAGCAATTCTCAAGCACAAAACCAGTTCAATTCAGGCACACAGGACTCGCTTATAGCGAGCTACAGAATCCTGTTTGTGACGCCCAAGTTGAGTCGCACAGAGCCAGAGGTTTTGGGGGTACTCGGCACCGAGCCCGTCGACTTCTATGGGGTATGTCACGGCTTTACCCGGCAATTGAATCAGAGTCTATTTTACTATGTAGAAGTGTATAAACTATAAATATATGTATATATATATATATATATATATATATATATGTCACAATGACATGTATATATATATATGTGTATTCTATGTGTGTATATTTTGTGTTTACAACGAAAGAAAGGGTTTTTTTTGTTGCGATATTTTGTTCCCATAGACTTACATGGGACTTCCGGTATCGGAATCGGATATCGACGATATTTAGTGATATCGGCGATACCATTCCGATACGATATTTTTAGATATCGAGCAGTATCGCTCAACACTACTGAACATACATTTCAGTAGGACATTTCAGATTTTAAAATCATTTTTCAAGCTGGTGTTATAAAGTATTCTAATTTACTGAGATAATGACTTTTGGGTTTTCATTGGTTGTAAGCCATAATCATCAACATTAACAGAAATAAACACTTGGAATAGATCCCTCTGTGTGTAATGACTCTATAGAATATGAGTTTCACTTTTTGTATTGAAGAACTGAAATAAATTCACTTTTTGATGATATTCTAATTTTGTGTAAAGCACCTGTAAATAATTGGCATCAGGCGTACAGTTGCCATTGCTAAATAAATAAATTTTCATTACCACTGTGTGTTTTCTAGTAGTGTGGGAAATAAATAATCGGCATTTTCCATCTCGTTGCCATTTCTAGGCTCAAAAACTGGACTGTGTGTGTTTTTTAGTAGTCTGGGAAATAAATAGTGGTTCATCAAAGACAAATGCTGGCACTATATGATTCACAACCCACTGAATAGTCCTTATGTGGAAAAATGTCAGTGCGAGCCGCACAGAAGGAGCTACTGGAGTTCACCCAGGAAAAGTTTGAAAGCAGATAATGTAGCGGAATAGAACGTGAGTTCGACCCTTTTCTTTCTATTCTACCACATTACCTGGGAAATAAGTAATTGGCATCAGCCATCTAGTTGTCATTTCTAGGCCAAAGAAATAATTTTTCAGGACCGCTGTGTGTTTTTCTAGTAGTATTGCAAATATATAACTGGCACCAGCCATCTCAATGTCATTTATAAGTCAAAGAAATATTTTTTCAGGACCACTGTGTGTTTTTCTAGTAGTATTGCAAATAAATAACTGCATCAGCCAGATGCAACAGCCATCTCATTGCCATTTATGGGCCAAAGAAATAATTTTTGTGGACCGATGTGTCTACACCAGTAGTGTGTGTAAAAAAACAATTGTACTCTCCAGTATTTTTTAGTAAGCTGGGAAATAAACAATTGGCATCAGCCATCTCATTACCATTTATGAGACAAACCAATAATTTTACTGTACCACTGTGTATATACCGGAAGTGTGTGTAAAATAACAAATGTACTCTGCAGCGTTTTTTTGCGAGTAGTGTGTGCAAAAAATTATTGAACTACGCAGCATTCTTTTGAGAGTAGTGTGTGTAAAAAATGATTGCACTGCGCATCTTTTTTTGCAAGTGGTGTATCTAAAAAATTGTAATCTGCAGCGATTTTTTACAAGTAGTGTGACTAAAAATAAATAAATTTTACTCTGCAGCTGTCTCTTTCCAATTCGTGGGCTGAAAACTTTTTTACTGCTGGACCTATATGAGTAGTGTTTCACACAAATTTGGCATCACGGCATTCAGAATTGCCTGATCTATCAAAAAAAAAAGGATTAAACTGATGGCTAAATGGCATAGCAAAAAAAAAAAAGTCAAAACGCCAGAATTACGTTTTTTTGCTGACCGCGACATTGCATTAAAATGCAATAATAGGTGATCAAAAGGTCATATCTACACCAAAATGGTATCATTAAAAATGTAAGCTCGGCATGCAAAAAATGAGCCCTCACTCAACCCGAGAACACGAAAAATGAAGACGCTAAGGCTATGTGCACATGTTCAGGAATGTTTGCAGAATTTTCCTGAGCAAAAACGGACTTTTTCCGTGGTAAAAATGCGCATTTTTTTCGCGCTTTTGGTGCGTTTTTTGCGTGGATTTTGCGCGTTTTTACCGCGATTTTTCCTGAACTTTCTAGGGCAATAATATAGCAGGAAAAATGCTAGAATTCCGCGAAATTAATGAACATGTTGGTTCTTTTTCCGAGATGCGTTTTTTTTGCAGAAAAAAACGCACCATGTGCACAAAAATTGCAGAATTCATTCTGAGGCTAAGTGCACACGTTCAGGATTATTTGCGTTTTTTCCGCGGAAAAAAAAGCATCAAAAACGCATCAAAAACGCACTAATTAAGCATCCTATCATTTAGAATGAATTCCACAATTTTTGTGCACATGGTGCGTTTTTTTCCGCGAAAAAAACGCATCGCGGAAAAAAAAGCAACATGTTCATTAATTTTGCGGAATTATAGCGTTTTTCCCGCTATATTATTGACCTAGAGGCTAAGTGCACACGTTCAGGAATGTTTGCAGAATATTCCTGAGCAAAACCGGACTTTTTTTGCGGCAAAAACGCGCGTTTTTTTTTGCGCGGATTTTGCGCGTTTTTGGTGCGGTTTTTGCGCGGATTTGACGCGTTTTTACCGCGATTTTTTCCTGAGCTTTCTAGGTCAATAATATAGCGGGAAAAACGCTAGAAATCCACAAAATTAATGAACATGTTGCTAGATTTTCAGCGATGCGTTTTTCTCGCGGAATAAAATGCACCATGTGCACAAAAATTGCGGAATTCATTCTAAATGATAGGATGCTTAATACATGCGTTTTTGACGCGTTTTTTCCCACGAAAAAACGCGAAAAAAACGCAAATAATCCTGAACTTATGCACTTAGCCTGAAAGTTCAGGAAAAAATTGCGGTAAAAACGAGTCAAATCCGCGCAAAAAAAAATCGCATCAAAAACGCGCAAAATCCGCGCAAAACCCGCACGTTTTTACCGCGAAAAAAGTCAGTTTTTGCTCAGGAATATTCTGCAAACATTCCTGAACGTGTGCACATAGCCTAAATGATAGGATGCTTAAATCATGCGTTTTTGTCACGGGAAAAAACGCGAAAAAAACACAAATAATCCTGAACGTGTGCAATTTTTTTGTTTAACATAGTTTGGAATTTATTTTCACCACTTAGATAGAAAAGAACCTAGACATGTTTGGTGTCTATGAACTCAAAATGGCCTGAAGAATCATAATGGCAGGTCAGTTTTAGCATTTAGTGAACCTGGTAAAAAAGCCAAACAAAAAACAAGTGTGGAATTGCACTTTTTTTACAATTTCACTGCACTTGGAATTTTTTTCCCGTTTTCTAGTACATGACATGGTGAAACCAATGGTGTCTTTCAAAAGTACAAATCGTCCCCAAAAAAATAAGCCCTCACATGGCCATACTGACAGAAAAATAAAAAAGTTATGGCTCTGGGAAGAAGGGGAGCAAAAAACGAAAGCGCAAAAACGAAAATACCTCCAGGGGTTAAGGGGTTAAACTGATACCTTGGTTGATTAAATCCATCTTGTGGTTGTTTTTTAATCTTTATTTTCAGCTTTCAGTTAATGATATGCCCGTGCCATGCCCCGGGGCAGCCTGTCGGGGGGGGGTCTTCATGTGGTGCTCTGCTTAGGTATTCACCAGTATGGCTTTTGACAGGTCATTGCTCCCTCACTGACCTGCCCCCTAGTTTACATAATGATTATATGTACATACTGAAGAAAAAAAAAACCTTCTGCAGGCACATGCCAGCCATGACACCTGTGCTGCAACATCATCGCATCTTTACTGTGTTAAGGCCGGCGTCACACTGGCGACAGAATCGGACGACTGCAATGCGATGAAATATCGTATTGCAGTCTGCCCTATGTTAATCTATGGAGCAGCTCCCAGTATCAGATTTTTTGTGGTCCGTTTTAATCGTCCGAGTGCAATCGCAGCATGCTGCGATTGTCACCGATTGTGGGTCGACTATCGCCAATGCAAGTCTATGGGAGCGATGAAAAATCGGATTACAAACGGACCACACTGTGTGACTTGCGATGAAAAATCGGACCACTATCCCAGGTGTCAGAAAATTGCATCAGAATAAATGACAGGAAGGGCTGACATGCTAATTAGGCTTAGAAAAATCAAAACAAAACACGAAACCGCCTCCACGGAGTCCACAACCATGGCCACTCACATAAATGTGGAAATGTTGATTGTTCTGGTCCAGGAGAGGCCAGAACTTTGGGACCAGCGCGATCAAAATTATTCAAACCGGGCAACAAAGGACGCCTCTTGGAGGAGAATCTGTTCCCAGATGTTCCCTGATTTTGGCGACAGGTCTAGGGAGGACCAAGAACGCATTAGTAAGTAACGACTTGAAACTGCTTAAAATAATGTTTGACTATTCAGTATGTACCAACAACAATGTGTTATAATGTTCCTGTACCCTTATATGTCACCCCGAAATGTATTGAATAAAATCAATTTGAGGTAACGTTTCGACCCTGCAATGGGTGTTTCTCAAACCTTAATTAACATAACTCAATAGGAACATAGGAGGCCCCTGTGGGATATGTTATAACGTAAAAAAGTTCCTTCCCATATATAGGGGAATGACACAGGGCAGGGACCAACTGAAGCTCCTGGTATGATGAATGTTCAGGTGCCGTCTGTGTATTTGTGATATTTATGTCCTACTGCAATGGTGGCAAATTTAAATATTTTAAATTTGGCCTGACACAATAAATGCGTAGGTGAATGACTTTATATGTGTCCCTTTTGTTAATTGTATTGGTGTGTGTGAAAAAAAATAACATTATTGTGACACATATGTCATACAGCTTTCTACGTATGAACACTTCTAATATTAAATTGTTATTTTAATTACATATACTTTGTATTGCTTTTTTACACCCCTTGAACAATTTTCTCAAATACTATGTTGCTGGTTTTTTTATTTATAAAATAAATTCCAAAGGCACATAATGTTTAAATTATATTTTATCACTTAATTTTTCAGTCTCAGATGTTACAAGACGTTGGCGCAGCTGTAGAGACAGCTACAGGAGAGAGAGACAGCTGAGGGGGCGCAGTGGGGCAGCAGGAACAAGAAAGCGAAAATATTTATATTATGATCGCCTGAATTTTCTAGCTCCAGCTCTGGATTTGAGACCGTAAGTTAATGTCTGTACAAAATTTATATGTTTTTCAATGAATCAATAATAATAAATTTTTCTTCTTCTCTAGCACCGAATCAAACCTGACTGAGAGAGAGCCAGCTTCGGACTCTGAACCACTTATTGATCCTGTGGGGGATGTTGAGGAGGCTGGTCCATCTTCCAGCACAATTTCAGCAGCATCACCACCACCACCACCAGCAGTGGAGTCTGACAGATTGGCTTCTCAATCGCAAGACCCTCCCCTGAGCAGCAGCCCTGGTAGGCCCCTGGATGTGGGTTCGCCTACAGCTGATGTTGCATGCCGACCCAGGCGTAGAAGAGAAGGAGTTGGTTCTGTCACAAGGAGGCAGGTGGACAGAGGAGTGCTGGACTATTTGTCCAGTGTAGCTAATGATGATGGTGAGGAGGCCTATTGCCGCAGTCTGGCCCCTTACCTTCGGGCAATTCCAAGCCAGCACAGACTGCTTATCAGAAATGCTCTGCATATTGTGTTGCATGCTGGAAGACCACCTAATGATCCAACAAACCTTGTCAATTATCTACATACATGGGTGGCTGGTCCAGAAAATGTATGTAGAGTGGTGCCTCAACATACAGCACAATCTGCAGCAGCCACTGATCCACCTCCTCATCATCATCCTCCTCCTCCACCTCCTCCTTGTGTCCAACAGAACCCAACTCCTCCTCTTCATCCTACTGCTGATTCTTTATACGGAGCTAACCAGCTCCAACCCATGGCACATAGTGGCCAGTCACAATATGCCCACTCGACCATACCCAATGTTCAAAGCTGGCCACAACATGGGTATGGTCGACATGGGCATTTTGGGGGCTATAATGTAAGTGCCCACTCATATTATGACTACCCACAACAGTTCCCAAACTACCCTTACCCAAACCCACCTCCAGAGCAAGCAAGAACCATGCAGCAAACTGCTCAGTCAGCCACCACTCATGCTGACACAGTGGCTGGAGAGCAGTCTAGCCAGCCCTCCCAAGCTGGACTTCCACCTTCACCACCACACACCTACCAGCACTTATAGGTGTTATGTTTTTGTTATATTTTTGTAATTTTTTTCTATGAAGTTAGAAAATGTTTATTGTTTTTGTTGATGTTATTTTATGTTCAAACAAATTACAAAAAACTAAGGACATATTAGTCCATTAACATAAAGTATAAAGCCACTAATCCAAACACCAGAGATAAAAAATAATTTAAGTGGCATTGATTGTATGTCTTTATTTCAAAAGGTAATGCCCTGCTTAACTTACACACAGCATGACCAAAAAAACATCACAACATATAACATAAATTGATAACAAATAGCTTTAGGACAGAGAAACATAGCTGCACTACATGTCTACTAATGCCTCCTCTTGCCAGGCAGTAGCACCCTCAGGGGAAACAAAATATTGAGTCAACACATCACGTACTTTTATGCCTGAAGGTGGACGACGGGGATGGATGGGTGGTGACATAGGCAAAGACAAATTCACAGAGGCTAATTCACCCACATGTTGAGAGCAGCATTCATGTATTCTACAAAAATTATGTAGGACCACACATGCTTTGAGGACCACATTAACATTGGCTTCACTTAGTTGAATTGCAGATTGAAGTACCCGCCATTTAGCACAAAGAATTCCAAATGTGCACTCCACCAGACGACGAGCACGTGACAGCCGACAATTAAATATTCTGCGCCGATGGGTGAGATAGCGACGGGGATATGGCCTCATTACATTACGGGTTAATTGAAAGGCCTCATCCGCAACTATAACATAAGGCACATGCTCTGGAATGGAGTCAGTAAGTTGACTTGCTGGAGGTAGGTCCAGTTGGTTAGTGCGTATCCGCCTACCCATTATGGAAGTATTGAAGACTCTAGAGTCTCCAGTCCTTCCATAGGCACCAATGTCTACAATTATAAACATGTAGTTTGTGTCGACTAAGGCCAACAAAACAACAGAAAAATATTGTTTAGAATTGAAGAATTGTGAGCCTGAGTTAGGAGGTTTGCGAACACGTATGTGCTTCCCGTCCAGGGCTCCTATACAGTGTGGAAATTGGCAATTTTGCTCAAAACCCTGTGCTATCCTCAACCAGTCACTCATTTTGGGTTCAGGCATGACTTCTTCATGTATTCTGTTCCAAATTTCCACACAAGTTGACCGAACAATGCCTGAAATTGTTGATCTGCCTATTAGGAACTCTAAGTGCAGAGCAGCGTAGGACATGCCAGTAGAAAGGAACCTGTAACAAACATAAAACATCGACAAATCAGTTTACAAATTTAAAAAAAATAAAAAAAAACACAGAATGCTTGAGTTTGTTACAGCACACATGGTGGAAATTAGATTACAAGCCATGGCTTCTGTAAAATACACCATAGGCAATAATTTAGATACCTAAGATTGAGAAATAAAATACACACATTAGAAGATTACAAGAAGTCTGCTCCTACACTTGCAAAGTGAGTATGGGGCTAAAAACATCATCAACATATCGTTAATACACATACCTTATTGTTAGAAGAAGGCATTCCTCTGCAGAAATAGATTTTCTCATCCTGGTGTCATGAAATGTGATCCCAGGGCGCACAATGTCAAGCAGCTTATCAAACGTAGCTATTGTCATTCGACAATATAGGAAAAACTTATCTCCGTGACTACGCAGTGACAAATATAGCCGGTGAAAATGTCCTTTAGTTATCCTTCTTGTCAAAAGTGGATGTACCCACATCCTTCTGTGTCTTCTGTGATCTGATATTACAGGATATGGCTCTCCAAAACGTCTGGATATAACCCAATGGAACAGCACACGCTCAGTTGTAGAAAATCTGAGTGTGTCGCTCATGTTTGGATTAAGCAGCTATCAAGCACAAAGCAGAAGGACCAAAATGACAACAGTGCAAAGGTGGGAGAGTCACAGCTGTAGCAGATCACTTAAATATAGCTGTGCCTGATGATTTAAATTAGTATCAGGCCTGAAAACCGTTATTTGACCTTTTTGGTTTGTTGCGACAAAAAAACGGTGGTGGGATGAAAATCGGATGTTACAAGGTACACACACATGCGATTAAATCGCATCTTTGAAGGAAAATCGGATGCCAGAAGGATGTGTGATGTTTTGATTTTGTTCCGATTGTCGACCGTCTAAAACGGACCGATTTTTTGTCGTTGTGTGTGACGCCGGCCTTAATGGTAGTAGTGTGTGTAAAAACACATTTTTCTACTCTGCAACCGTGTCTGTGGGAACACTGTGCCAGAAAAACCTTTGTGTGTACTATAAAGGGACGGCCGCGGAGCTGATTCACTGGAAGCTGCTACGTACTTTACCTCTGTAGCCTCCATTCTTCTGAGTTGTTCTCCTCCCGTGAGGGAGCGTACAGAGCAATTAGAGTCAGAGTCCCAAATCATGTCAAACAGTTCTGCTTTATTTTCCTCCGGACACAGCACATCCAAGACACCATAAGCACATCTTACAGGACACCAGCAATACATTCTTCACAAGTCTGCTTCTTCTCTGCTACACCAGAATGGACCACTAATTATTGACGGGACGAGGAGCCCGGTGAAAACGGCACTTCGATCTCTTCCCCTGGAGAAACTTCAATCCAGCATAAGAAAGATACATCTACTAGGTTGTCCACCCCTCTCTGGTTATCCTGCCCGGATACTTCTGATACTTCTGATGGCCCACTCGCTGCTTTGCTCTGCACGACCTCTTCTGCTGAGCGTTCCCAGAGTGGGTCTCCCACTGGACTACTGCTACGTAAACCCACTCTCTTTAAGCTCACATTTTCCATGGTGAATCCTTCACCGGCTTCTTCAGGGGTTGCTGGTCCCCTCTTCTTCCTACCCTATGCTCAGGGCCCAGGAACGTGGACGTCCTCACACTAGCAAGGTCCACCCCGACTGACTCCCGCTAAGAGGAAGTCTTCCTGACAGATTCCCGCTTGGAGGCAATATTTCCCTAGCAACAAGTCCCTAACTATTGTCCTTATTGGACTGGATGTGCTCAATGCCCCCCTCTAGTGACCAAACCCAGTTACTGCTTTGACATCTTTTTATAACAGTGTTTCTCAACTCCAGTCCTCAACAGGTCATGTTTTCAGGATTTTCTTAGTATTGCACAGGTGATAATATCATCACCTGCTCAAGCATTAATTTCATCACCTGTGCAATACTAAGGAAATCCTAAAAACATGACCTGTTGGTGGATCTTGAGGACTGGAGTTGAGAAACACTGTTTTATAACATTCTAACTGGATCTCTAACGTGCCCACATTAGTGATCCCTCGCAAGCTACACTTAACCCATAAATATATACACTACCCTTCTAGTGCCCTCCTCTAGTGACCCCTAGGATGCACTATCTACCTATAACTCAACCCCCACATACTAGACATGACACTAATACATTACATCATACAAGGTATACATTTACACATGTTAACACAATTAAAGGGGATGAAACCTTTGAAGGGTTGATACCCTTCACCTTCTTACAGTTCTCTGCATGTGTCTTTGTGGGAGGACTCTGAAAAAAACCTCTGTGGGGTTACTCTGCAAAGCAGTCTAGAACAAACAAACTGCAGTGCAGTGTAACAATGGCTAGGTTCTCCTGGTATAATTCTAAATTCAGCCAAAGGTACGGACAAGTTCTGTGGGATCCACGCCTGGTTCATTTTAATGAATGTGAGCTTGCCCATGTTGGCTGTTGACAGGTGCATGCGCCTGTCTGTGATCACACCTCTGGCCATGCTAAAACTGCGCGCCGACAGTACAATTTCCGCAGGGCAGGCCAACACTTTCAAGGTGTAAAGGGCAAGCTTAAGCTATGTGTCCAATTTGGAGACCCAGAAGTTAATTGGGCCAGACCCATCAATCATTATGTGGAGAAGAGTGGACACATACTCTTCTACCATATTGTTGAAACTGTATTGTTCAAGGATTTAATTCCTTGAGCTTGTGTATAGTGGTCGGCTTCTCTTTCTGCCGAGCCACAGGAGACCTTTTCTCTGAGGGTTTTGCTTTTGTTTTCTGGCTGCAGTCTGTGTAGCTTAACACAGGTGTTATCCTTTGTCCCCAAATCTCCTTTTGGGTGCAGCTTTATATTCTGTCCCCTAGGCATTTCCTGCTGGTGATATATTCATTTAGATGTTCCGACCTTGTATTTTTTTTTGGAACCAGTCTGTGAGCTTTGAGCTAAGGATTTTCATCTTGTTTCCTTGAAATACTTTGCGTCTCTCTTCTATTTAACTTAGGGAGCAGACTGTATATTTGTTAAGAGTAATTGTTTTATTCTTTGGTATTTTGTTATTTACTTTACTCACTGTTAGAGTTGAGCGATACTTTCCGATATCCTAAAGTATCGGAATCGGAATGGTATCGCCGATATCACTAAAATATCGGCGATACCCGATACCGATACCGGAAGTCCCATGTAAGTCTATGGGAACAAAATATCGCAACTAAAAAAACCCCATTCTTTCCTTGTAAACACTAAATATACACACATAGAATACATATATATATATATACATGTCATTGTGACATATATATATACATATATGTATAGTTTATACACTTCTACATAGTAAAATATCCTCTGATTCAATTGCCGGGTAAAGCCGGCTTCAGTGAAAAGACAGAAGCACCCGACATGAAATGACACTTGGTGTACATAGGGTTAACCATGTCTTTTCATGTCGTTTGCTATCTGATTTGCACAAACAATTAAATCAGACTATGTGTGCAAAATTTCACACCTGTAGGGGTTAATTAAAGGTGTAAATTCGTTGTAAAAAAAAACGGACTTTTTTGCTACGAATTTAACCTTTAATTAACCCCTACAGGTGTGAAATTTTGCACACATAGACTGATTTAATTGTTTGTGCAAATTAGATAGCAAAGGACATGAAAAGACATGGTTAACCCTATGTACACCAAGTGTCATTTCATGTCGGGTTCTGCATTTTCACAAAAGCCGGCAATTGAATTAGCGGCTATTATACTATGTAGAAGTGTATGAACTACAAATATAAATATATATATATATATGTGTCACAAATTCAATGACATGTATATATATATATGAGGTGTAAAATTGCTGAAAAAAAATGCGTGGGCTCCCGCCCTATTTTCGCAACCAGACAGACAAAGCCAGTGAGTGGGGGCAGATAATAATAGCCCAGAGAGGGACCATTATTTTTGCCCCCCCCCGGCTACTAACATCTGCCCCCAGACACCCCAGGAAAGACAAATCTATAATTAGATTCGCCCTTTCTGGCACTTTGCCCGTCTATTCCCATTGCCCTGTAGCGGTGGCGAATGGGTTAATATGGGGTTATAGCCACCTTGCTATTGAAAGGTGACCTTAAGCCAGGTTAATAATTGAGAGCTGTCAATTAGACAACTATCAATTATTAATCCTATTGCATGAAATAAAAATAAAACACACACACTTTAATTAAAAATCATTTTAATGAAATAAAGACACATGTTTTTGACCATCTTTTATTTTACTGCAAAAACCATTTCCTGTAATAAAAATAAAATAAAAAAGCAAAATTATTCTTACCTATCCCATGCACAGTCAGGTCCCACGGTGTAATCCTTCAGAAAGGGTTAATGTTTACTGCAGGGACCGCAGCTAATGCTGCAGCCTCACAGTAAACCCCAAATGAATGAGTTCCTCTCCTGGCTGACAGGAGAATAAAGGCTGGGTGTCACATAACGATACACCAGCGATCCCGACAACGATATGCACTTGTCAGGATCGCTGGTGTATCGCTACATGATCGCTGCTGAGCTGCCAAACAGGCAGCTCAGGCAGCGATCTGGGACAGCGACACTGCGGGTAACATCGCTTAAGGGCCCGTCTCACATAGCGATATCGCTACCGAGATCGCTGCTGAGTCACTAGTTTTGTGACGCAGCAGCGAGCTCACCAGCGATATCGCTGTGTGTGACATTCAGCGACGATCAGCCCCCCTGCCGGGTATCGCTGATCGTCGCAGAAATGTCAGGACCTTTTTTTGATCGCTGGTCTCCTGCTGACAGGCATGCATCGCTGCGTGTGACAGGCGGGAGACCAGCGATCCGCTGGTAACCAAGGTACACAGCGGGTTTCTAGGCACAGAAACCCGGGCCCTTAAGTGGAAAGCTTAATTGATTGCTTTCCACTTTCACTTCAGGTCAGCCAGGGACACAATCAGTGACGTCAGAGGGAACTGATTAACAAAAATAGGGGTTCCCTTCGAAAAAAAAATGGCGTGGGGTCCCCCCTATTTTTGTTAACCAGCCAGATGAAGCAGACCGCTGAGGCCTGGATTTTCAGGCTGTTAAGGAGCCAAGATCCATGGACCTTGCCAGCCTGATAATACCAGGCCACAGCAGTCTGCATATCTTGGCTGATTAACAAAAATAGGGGATCCCCTCGAAAAAAATTGGCGTGGGGTCCCCCCTATTTTTGTTAACCAGCCAGATGAAGCAGACCGCTGAGGCCTGGTTTTTCAGGCTGGTAAGGATCCAATATCCATGGACCTTGCCAGCCTGATAATACCAGGCCACAGCAGTCTGCTTAGCTTGGCTGGTTAACAAAAATAGGGATCCCCTCGAAAAAAAAACGGCGTAGGGGTCCCCCTATTTTTGTTAACCAGCCAAGTAAAATGCAGACTGCTGCGGCCTGGTATTAAAAGACTGTCAAGGCCCATGGATTTTGGCCCTCAACAGCCTGATAATACCAGGCTACAGCAGCCCCACATTTGGCGCATCAAAAGATGTGCCAATTGTGGCACTTTACCCGGCTCTTCCCACTTGCCCTGTAGCGGTGGCAAGCGGGGTAATAAGGGGTTAATGTCACCGTTGATTGCACGGTGACAATAAGCCCGGTTAATAATGGAGAGGTGTCAATAAGACACCGATCCATTATTAATCCCAAAGTTATTAAATGTGTAAAAAAAAAACACAGCAAGAAAAAAGTATTTTAATGAAATAAAAGAGACAACACAGTTTTCATTTTTTTATTACTCTCTCATTCCTGCGACGCCATCGATCTCCTGTAAAAAAAGAAAAAAAACAAACCAACAGTATACCACCTGTCCGACGCAGTCCATAGTAACGAGTGTCCCACGACGATCCAACTCTGCTACATCGCAATGACAGGCAGAGCCTGTCATCGCAACGCAGCACAGCTGATTACCTGCTTCCCCGGCGGTGACGTCATCGGACTGACTGCTTTACGGCCGCGATTACCCAGCAGTCACTGCAGTTATCGCAAGATACTGCATGTGACCGCCGGGGAAAGAAGATTGCGGCCATCAAGCAGTCCAGGACGTGACCGCCGGAGATCTTCTGCCAGGTAAGTGCCGCTGACTCCTGACAGACCCGACAGACGGACACTGACAGTGACAGTGACATCCCGATTCCGGTATCCGATATGACGAAAATATCGGAACTCGGAATCGGAATTCCGATACAGCCAATATCGGCCGATACCCGATATTTGCAGTATCGGAATGCTCAACCCTACTCACTGTAACATTTTTCCTTTGTTCAGCACACTTCTCTTATTGAAGTTAATTCAAACTCTACTCTTCTCTTCGGTTCTCTAAAGGAAACATGAAGTAATTTGACGACCATTTAGGAAGTTTAGGTCTGAGTAGCAATCTAATAGTTATCTGGTTAGAGCTAGCTCTGTACCCCCAGGCACCACTAGGGACTGCGGTGTCAGGATATCTAGTCTGTACTGGAACCGGCAGGCTCAGTTGGGTTTTTTTGTGTCTAACCTATTAATCCGGAGTGAGTTGCTACACAGGCATAACCTGAGTGCTACCTCCTGCTTGTACAGACAGTTTCAGATGGTAGGGCTGGATGTTGTGAGTCGCACGTACCAGGGCTTTGGGGTACTCGGCACTGAGCCCGTTCACTTCACTGGGGAATGTCACGGGTAGCGCAGCTCGGTCCGTTGCCCTGGGCGCTCACTAAAGGGGGATATTTACAGGGGATGATAGAATGTTCGTGACGCCACCTGTGGTTCCTGGTCAGGGTGACCAGCGCTGCCGGGTAGGTCCTCCGAGGGTTTGGGGCAGCAAGGTGTTAAGTCTCCCACAGGCGAGACTGATTCCTTAGAGTATATGGCGGTGTAGGGGTGCAGGAGCAATAATGCAGACACACACAAGCAAGTCTCTTTCTGTACCTTTACTGGTGATATTTGCAGGCACGTCCCGGGAAGCCGTCAGGGTGGAGGATGCACGTCCAGTAATCCACTGAGTAGGTGTAGGGCCTCCTTACGTCTTTAATGTGTGTGAGTTTCTGACTTGCATAAAACAAAGCTTAACTCCGTGTTTTCAGCTACGCCCAGCTGACCTTGTGGTGAGGTCTTCTTGTGGGCAGAACAGTGTCTCTGTGGCAGTACCTGCCAGACCCCCGTCTTCCTAACCTCAGTTACGTATCAGCACTGCTGGGCTCCTGCGACTTGAAGTCCAGGGTCTCCGGTGTCTCCTACCAGTCGTGTAGATGCTGGTAAGCGCGGACCCGGTGTCCGGTGGTGCAGAGTGGAGGTAAGCTATCAATGCTGGTTGACCTCAGTCACTCTCTTTTCCTCTTTCTTCCACCTGCCTTTCGTCCTACTCTCACCACTATCATAAGCACAAACTAGCAGCAGATGTCAGCTTTCTTTTCTTCACCGCTCTCCAAGCGTCGGCACGCTTACTTACTGAAACGCTCGCTGGGGGACCCTCAGTGGACTCAACTTTGACCAGACTAAGTGGCAATCCTTTCCACTACACTGGACTCCACGATGTAAGCTGAGTAAGTCCTAAAGTCCTCAGGCTTTCAGATAAGTCTTTCTTTGGCTAGTCTTTTCCTCTCTACTCGTCTGAGGTAACTAGCTTGTCTGTCTCAGCACGCTCTGACAAGATCTGACACTCTGAGGTAAAACCAACGACTAGCTAACTCTCAGCTAGACTGCCTTCATCTCACTACTGTCGTCTCAAGGGCTCCCTCTGGTGGAACCAGGGAAAATGTGAAGTGTTGTGTGCTTATAGGTTATCATGGATTTACCTTTCGTGCATCCTCCAGGGTAACATGTGGCTCCAGTCACAGCTGGGCTACACATCCCCCCCTAGTTAATATCAGCACTCCCGGGCTGAAAAAGAAAACAATTTTTATAACATCAACAAATAAACATAATTATAACTCTTCCCTTGCGGGAGGTAAGGACACTTCAAACGTTTCATAATACAAGTAACATATATACAAATATTTACACAAATCTTATTTACATTTTTACACTTGGATATTGGTTCACTGGATTAATTTGCTAGGCCTACTCTTGGTACCTAACAGGTAACCTTCCTTTCGTTGTGCGTACTGACCTACGTGGTGTGGTGTCAGGTATAGTAGCCTCTGACCTATCTGTCCTGCGTGCCGGCAAACTGTAAATCTGCCTCCACCTCTCTAGGGATCTGGCAAGCATACTAGCGACTAGGCGATGCGGTTCTGTTTCGCCAGGGGATTCTTCTTCCTGAGACCCTACATCTGAAGGTTCCACGTTTTGAGATTCCATTCTTTGAGATTCTACTTCTGGAGATGCTACAGGAGCAAGTTCCTCACAAACTATTTCTTCTGCTGCGGCAACTGGTTCAACTCGACGTTGGGGTGCTTCTTGTGGTTGGTAAAATTGAAGTACTGGAATAATCACAGCGTCCCCGATACAAGGCCAATCTGCAGGAAAATCTCCTAAGTCCGTGTGTATGACTTCACCTGGTTTCTCTTTTGCCATAACAAGTTCTTCCTCGTGAAGTTTTAACATGTCTGGACACAGTTTTAGGTGGTCTCTGGATACCGTGATGGTCGTCTTTCCTTCATCTTTGCTAATGGTACAGGTTTTACTCTTGTCAAACTTGGAATTTTGCACGACATATGGCTCTCTTTCCCACTGATCATCTAGTTTGTGCATTCTTCTTTTCCTTTTTAGCACAATCTCTCCAGGTGCAAAAGGTTTAGCTGGCGCACTTTTGTTGTAGTTTTCTTCTTGCTTTTCCCTTACTTTATTGAGACTATCTTCCACGCAGGCTTGTACTCTCCTGTACTGTTCCTGTCGGTTCGTGTCCCAATCTTCAGTAGTAACATCAGCTTCTGGTTCTACAACACCAAGTTCCAAATCCATGGGCAGCTTTCCTGGTCTTGCTCGCATAAGGTAGGCTGGAGTGCAGTTGGTGGAACTCACCGGTATGTGATTGTGCAGATCTACCAGGTCAGGTAGTAAGTCTGGCCACCGATTCCTCTCCTCAAGTGGTACCGTCTTCAGCAGATCAATGACTATGTGATTCATCTTTTCACAAAGACCATTTATTTGGGGGTGGTACGGTGTGGTTGTTATTTTTTAACACCCGTACAAGTGACAGAACTCTTTAAACAATTCGGCTTCAAAGGCAGGACCCTGATCAGTTAACACTTGCTCTGGATATCCATGGGGTCTGCAGAAATATGCTTGAAACATCTTTGCTGCTGTTTCAGCTGTCAGATCTTTGACAGGGGCGACCACCAGGAACCTGGAGTAGTGATCCACCATTGTCAGGGCATATGAGTATCCTGACCTGCTGGGTGACAACTTGACATGGTCCAAGGCCACGATCTCCAAGGGATGAGTCGTCTTGATGGGTTGCAGGGGTGCTTTCTGGCTGCTGTAGTCTTTTCTTCGGAGGCTACAGGCCACACAGTTTTTGCACCATTTCTCGATGGAACTACGCATTCCCACCCAGTAGAAACGACACTTCAGCAGGGTTTCCAGCTTCTTCCAGCCAAAGTGCCCCGCTCGATCGTGGTAGGCTTCCAACACCATCTGGATGTCTGTTCTGGGACTACTATCTGCCATACCATCTCATGGGTTCTGGGGTTGACGTACCTTCGGCACAGCTTCTCTCGGTAGATAAACAGCCGGCTTCTCTCGTTCCACAGCTGCTTTGCTTGTTGAGACGCATTCTTCTCCAAGGAGGAACCTTCCTGAGTTATCAGCTCCTTGATGCGGCTGACAACCGGGTCACTGTTCTGGGTCTCCTTCCAGCTGTGGTGAGGTAAAGGGTTTAACGTCTTACCATGCTGCCTCCTGTAGGCTCATTGCTCGTGGATCATCCCATTTCTGTGGAATGCAGGTAGCTCAATCTCTTCTAGATCATCCAATTCCTCTTCCGTGTTGGACTCATGCGGCATTCTGGACAAGGCGTCAGCGTTGGCGTTCTTACGGCCCGCCCTGTACTTGATGGTAAATTGATAGTTCGACAGCCGAGCCATCCAACGTTGCTCCATGGCTCCCAGCTTGGCTGTTTCAAGATGTGTCAAGGGGTTATTATCAGTGTAAGCAGTGAACTTGCTGGAGGCTAGGTAATGCTTGAATCTTTCTGTAATGGCCCAGACCAGCGCCAGGAACTCCAACTTGAAGCTGCTATAGTTCACTGGGTTTCTCTCGGTCGGCCGGAGCTTCCTGCTTGCATATGCGAAGACTTTCTCCAGGCCATTTTGCTTCTGACTGAGGACAGCTCCCAATCCTTCATTGCTGGCATCAGTATACAGCAGGAACGGCTGGCTGTAGTCAGGATAGGCTAAGATCACATCGCCTGTCAGGATCTCCTTCATCTCCTTGAATGCCTCAGCTTGTTCTTTACCCCAGTGGAATGGAGGATTTCTGCTCTTGAGGGGCTGTCCTACCAGAAGGTCCTGCAGAAGCGCTGCCTTCTTGGTGTAGTCCTTTACAAACCTCCGGTAGTAACCTGTCAGTCCCAGGAACTGGCGAACCTCCTTGAGATTCTTCGGCTCCGGCCATTTCTGGATGGCAGTGACCTTCTCGGGGTCTGGCGCTACTCCTTCTGAGCTGACAATATGTCCCAAGTACTGTACCTTTTGTTTGAGCAGATGGCACTTTGAAGGCTTCAGTTTCATCCCATACTTGGACAGTGACTCAAATACCTCTGCCAGATGCTTCAGATGATCCTCATACGTCTTGGAGTACACAATTGCATCGTCCAGGTACAGCAACACGGTTTCAAAGTTGAGATGTCCCAGGCAACTCTCCATCACTCTCTGGAACGTTCCAGGGGCACTGCTGAGACCAAACGGCATTCTGTCAAACTCACAGAGTCCCATCGGGGTGGTGAAAGCCGTCTTCTCCTGATCCTCCTCAGCCACAGCTACTTGCCAGTACCCACTAGTGAGGTCAAGGGTGGAAAAGTAGTTAGCAGTTTTTAAGGCAGCTAAGGATTCCTCAATGCGTGGTAAAGGGTATGCATCTTTATGTGTAATGCGATTCACTTGTCTGTAATCTACACACATTCTCATGCTTCCGTCCTTTTTCCTGACTAGGACTAGAGGTGCTGCACCAGGGACTACAACTATCCCTTATCACCCCTGCTTCCTTCATGTCACGCAACATCTCCTTAGCTTTCTGGTAGTGTGCTGGAGGTATAGGCCTGTACCGCTCTTTGATAGGAGGATGGCTGCCTGTAGGGATATGATGTTGTACTCCCTTAATTGTCCCAAAGTCAAGTGGATGTTTGCTAAATACCTGTGTGTACTCCTGTACCACCCGTAGTACTCCCTGTTTCTGGTGGGCGGGAGTGGTGTCTGTCCCGACATGGAGCTGCTGACACCAATCCTCCACCTGGGTTGCTGGGTCATTATCCTCCGCTGGTTGGCGGGAGGCTAAGGACTCTGTCGTGAGAATAGAGTTGTTATCTACGGTATGTAATTTAGCAACTGTGGCATAGCGTGGTAAATTCACTTCATCTTCTCCCCAGTTGAGAAGACGTACTGGTACTCTCCCATTTCGTACTTCTACTACCCCTCTAGCAGTCAAGAGTGTAGGTCTGTGCTCTCAACAATGGGGCTCTACTACTGCTTGGTAGTTCTGTCCTCTCAGACCTATTGCTGCTCTACACCATATAAGCATTTCACTCATTGGGGGTATCACAATGAGGTTCGGGTCTGTTACCTGTACATTACCAATTTCACCATCTGTCAGCTTTGCTTGCTGCTGGCACATCAGGGCCCGGATCTCCCTCTGGATCACTCCCTTTTGCTTTGGCCTGGCAACTTCGGCGAGCTGTTGGAGCAAAAACACAACTTCTCCCAGACAGTTACTAATAATATTTGTACCTAAAACCACATTTAAGCTATTTTCCTCATTTACAGTCTTTACTACTAAGAGTCCCTGGTCCTTCAGCTCCACTCTGCCCACCTTTACGTCCACGTTTTTGTCTCCGAGTATATCAACAGGGAGACCATTAGAGGCATACACAGCAAAGTCAGGGCTCGGGGGCTGGAGACTGTCCATGGACCAAAACTTATTATACAGGACATCAGGTATGATGGTCACCTGAGATCCAGTGTCCAGCAGGGCAGGGATTGCGATCCCGTCCAGGATGATGGACAGGTAGGGTCTTCCTCCCACAAACCTGCGGTTCCAGTCTGAGGGGCCTGATGAGTCTATTCCTGGGTGTTGGCCCTCGGACCCAGGATCTGCTCGTTTAAAGGACACTGTCGGGCTAGATGACCTTCTCTGTTGCAACGGTAGCAGATGATCTCTCGGCGAGGATGGTGCTGATCAGGGGTCGCTCCTGGGGGTGGCGTTGTCCTCCTCCGGTGGGGCGACATCCTCCTTTTCCTCCGGTTCATCCAAGGGACATCCTCTGGGCAGTCAGCTAGCAGGATCTTTCCTCCTTCCTCCTTCCGCAGTTGCAGGGCACTCATTACAGCGGCCAGGTTTTTAGTCAGCTGGCGCACTTCTGAGCGCAGACAGTCCAACTCAGTAGGGGGCGCCACCTGCGTTTTGGCTTCCGCCACCAGCGGGGAAAAGGTGGATACTGCTGGCTTTAGAGTGGCTTCACCCGGGTGACACTGGGTTGCCACCTCGGGCTTCTCCAGGGGTCGCAGTCCTTTTATAGCCATATCTTTTAGGGCATCAAAGGTAGCATCAGGATGATCCAAGGACCACCAGTGCACAGTTCTGCTTTCAGCTTGGGACCTCAGTCCCCATACAAACTGTTCCTTCAACATTTTGCTTTCATTAATGGCACTTATAGGGTTGACCTGTTTGAGAGCTCGCAGGGCCCCCTGTAGTCGGCAGGCGTAGTCCCTAATACTGTCATCTGGTCTCTGGGAGCATTGGTAAAACCTCATCCGGAGATCTGTTTCAGTGCGGTCCTCAAAAATAGTCTGTAGTTTTAAGAAAATTGAAAGCACTGATTCCTGGTCTGCAGCTGTCCAAGTCTCTACTTCCCTTTCTGCAGCACCAGTCAGTTGTCCTACCACTGCAGCTCTTTGTTTCTCTGTCATAGGGTACATGTCCATTATGCTGCATATTTTGTGTTTAAACCCTGACAGGGTATCTGGCTTACCGCTGTACTGAGGGAGCCACTTCGCTCCAGGCATGTATGGCAATCTTAGCGGTACTATCGGGGCCACAGGACCAGGTGAGGGGCCAACGTTTCCACCCCACGGGCAGCGCCGGCGGGTAAGTCACCGGAGCGGTCGCCCTGGGCCGCGCTGTCAGCTTGCGGCTGCGACATGTCTGCGCCCCCCTAGTTAAGCATGGCCTACCTTCTCCTGGAGGCTGCAGCTCTGCCAGGCACAGCGATGTGGAAGGACCTGCGTCGCCGGCGCTCTGACGTCAGAGCGATCACTGAAGTTCTCCACAGGACCTGCCGCCGTGTCAGTGTTCGGGGCGTGTCCGGGACTCCACGCGCTTTCTGCAGGTACGCCCCTTCTCTTTGCGCTGTAGCGCTGCAATTTGGCGGGCAATGGCGGACAATTGGCGCCAAAAATCTCAAAAACAGCAACACAGTCTATAGCACAAAAACAGTCCACTTCAGGCACACAGGACTCACGTATAGCGAGCTTCGTATCCTGTTCGTGACGCCAAAAGATGAGTCGCACGTACCAGGGCTTTGGGGTACTTGGCACCGAGCCCGTTCACTTCACTGGGGGATGTCACGGGTAGCGCAGCTCGGTCCGTTGCCCTGGGCCCTCACTAAAGGGGGATATTTACAAGGGATGATAGAATGTTCGTGACGCCACCTGTGGTTCCTGGTCAGGGTGACCAGCGCTGCCGGGTAGGTCCTCTGAGGGTTTGGGGCAGCAAGGTGTTAAGTCTCCCACAGGCGAGACTGATTCCTCAGAGTATATGGCGGTGTAGGGGTGCAGGAGCAATAATGCAGACACACATAAGCAAGTCTCTTTCTGTACCTTTACTGGTGATATTTGCAAGCACGTCCCGGGAAGCCGTCAGGGTGGAGGATGCACGTCCAGTAATCCACTGAGTAGGTGTAGGGCCTCCTTACGTCTTTAATGTGTGTGAGTTTCTGACTTGCATAAAACAAAGCTTAACTCCGTGTTTTCAGCTACGCCTGGCTGACCTTGTGGTGAGGTCTTCTTGTGGGCAGAACAGTGTCTCTGTGGCGGTACCTGCCAGACCCCCGTCTTCCTAACCTCAGTTACGTATCAGCACTGCTGGGCTCCTGCGACTTGAAGTCCAGGGTCTCCGGTGTCTCCTACCAGTCGTGCAGATGCTGGTAAACGCGGACCCGGTGTCCGGTGGTGCAGAGTGGAGGTAAGCTATCAATGCTGGTTGACCTCGGTCACTCTCTTTTCCTCTTTCTTCCACCTGCCTTTCGTCCTACTCTCACCACTATCATAAGCACAAACTAGCAGCAGATATCAGCTTTCTTTTCTTCACCGCTCTCCAAGCGTCGGCACGCTTACTTACTGAAACGCTCGCTGGGGGACCCTCAGTGGACTCAACTTTGACCAGACTAAGTGGCAATCCTTTCCACTACACTGGACTCCACGATGTAAGCTGAGTAAGTCCTGAAGTCCTCAGGCTTTCAGATAAGTCTTTCTTTGGCTAATCTTTCCCTCTCTACTCGTCTGAGGTAACTAGCTTGTCTGTCTCAGCACGCTCTGACAAGATCTGACACTCTGAGGTAAAACCAACGACTAGCTAACTCTCAGCTAGACTGCCTTCATCTCACTACTGTCGTCTCAAGGGCTCCCTCTGGTGGAACCAGGGAAAATGTGAAGTGTTGTGTGCTTATAGGTTATCATGGATTTACCTTTCGTGCATCCTCCAGGGTAACATGTGGCTCCAGTCACAGCTGGGCTACACAGTTGCGACATGCTAAGTAAGGTTTTCCACATTACTACCATGCTAACCCTCCCTTCCATGGTGGTGCTGATGACCCAGCTGTGTTGGCAACTTCTTCCTCCTCCTCTGCCTTGTGCTTCCACTGAGCCCCCGCTGTCAGGTGAGGACACCTTCAATAGTGCGTTTATCATTGTGTGCTTGTATTCCCACATTTTCCAATTTTGCTCTAGTGACAGAAGTAAGGATGGCACATTGTGCTTGTAGTGGGGATCCAGAAGGGTGGCCACACAGTAATTGGCACTTCTAACAATTCTGCCAAATTGGAGATCATTGCACAGGCACAGCAGCATGTATTGCCTCATGTGTGCCAGGCTGCCCAGAGCCAACGACAAGCTGTCCTCAGGAAGAGGTGTATCGTCTGGGCCCTCTGTATCCCCCAGCCACGCTCCACTGAAGCCCCTGAGCTACTTTTAGTGCCACCCTGCAGTGAACATGGTTGTTCCTCATCCTCCTCCTTCTCTTCCAAAACTGTCCCTTTGCTGGACATTTATGTACTTGGCCGCTGTTGGTACAGGAACCCATCCTCCGAGACATGTGTGGACGCCTGGCCTGGTAATGGTGTGAATGGTCCTGTTCCTCCTCCTCTTCAACCTGTGCCACCACCTCTTCCATCATCGTCGGAAGCTTTGTTTTTCTAGGATGGATAGAGGTCAGTTACTAATGCTGACGGTGGCGTCATCAGCGCTGGCCATGCTGGTTGCGTCATCAGCACTGGCCATGCTCGTGGCGTTCTTGAAGCAGCACAACAGCGCAACATGGAACACACTTCTCACATGGAGGCACACTTGTTGGTTATGAAGTGGTGGTGTTCCGCAGCGCGAATCACCCATGCATGCTGCATCACCAATTCCAGTATCACCTGCTGCTGCTCGCATAATCTCTCAAGCATGTGCAAGGTGGAGTTCCACCTTGTGGGTATGTGAATTATGAAGCGGTGAGTGGGCCGGCAGAAGTAAAGCGGCAGTGCAGACAAGCGAGCAGCATCAGGGTGAGAACGCCAAAAGAGCACACAGATGGCTTGTAGTTTCAGCAGCAGCTCTGACATATCTGTGTAATTTTTAAGGAAGCTCTACACCACCAAATTCAGTACATGTGCCAGGCAAAGGATGCGCATCAAACCGGCTAGGCCCAGAGCTGCTACGAGATTTCACCAGTTAGCGCACTTCACTAGGCCAGGTTAAAGGCTTAGCGGCACCAACCACACAGCTGTCTGTACTTTGATCCCAATTCATAGCTCCTGTGCAGTGTGGGATTTTTCCCATAAACAGATGAGTTTCAGAACAGCCTGCTGTAGTTTCCCATTGGCTGTGCTGAAGTTGGTGACAGGCAAGCAGCAGAAGAGTGAAAATGCAAAAAACGAGCACACACTGCCCGCACTTTCTGATGTGATGGGGACATGGTGGGGGAAATGGAGAAGGAAGCAACATGGACAAAGAAAAGACTCAAAACTGCCCAAGTCACTTGGATGGCCATGACTCAATGTGGGGTTTAGGACCTCATCATCTCCCATCACATCATCACCCCTCTCCATTCTGTCCATTACTCTTCTGCACTACTAATGCACTTCTATCCTCTCTACTCCTTTGCTTCTCCCCCCTGCAAAGCCCATATTTGTCTCCCAATTCCACGATGTATTTGTTAGGAATACCCGCCGTGGATGCAATTGTCCTCTTCCGGTTTCCAGACTGCTCCACCGGTCGGTCCGTGCCGGGGTGGAGCTAGTGTGCACTTTAGTGGTGCAGCTATACATGGTGTTGCCTTGTGTGTGAAGTGGTGAGCATTGTGGGAACACGGTATGCTATGCTTCCCACTGGCTTTGCGGCCTGAGAAATATGAGACGCTGTGTCTTTCGTTTGTAATGCAATGAAGAATGCTGTTTTGCCTGGTGTCAACCATTGGTGGGAATTTGTGCACCCTGCTGTTCAGCTGATCAGAGTGTGGTTCCCTGGACATGACTGGGAGGAATGCATTACCTTATTATTACCCTTGAATAAGGGCTGGCTTTATAAGACCTGCTTATTCAGTTCCATTGTGTAGGTGTATGGTGAGTGCTTCCTGGTTGAGCTCCTCTTGCGTCTCAGTAGTTGCTAATGGTCAGTATTGCTTTTTCTTTATTAGCTTTTGTTCTGTGGTTTCCCTTCGGTTTTCATTTGGGTTCTTTGCTAGCTTTGGATTTGCTCTTGTGCCTGACTCCACATCAGCCCGGTTAGCAGACGCCAGCTATCCTGTGACAACAGTCTGGGAAGAGCTCTGTAAAGCCCACCTCCCCTTCAGGAGTGGGTGAAGAATATCCAGGCCGTTAAGGAGTTGCCTGGCAGTGATGGCTTGCTCAAAGTGCATCTGTGAATGCCCTTTTGCTGGTCCGATGCGAGTCGCAATAGAGTAGCTATTTTGCGTCTCTGATCCTCCCAAGACGTCCTTCTCTCCTCCACAATTGTACGTTCCTCATCTAATCGCTTGCAAGACATCTCCCGAGTATCCCCAATCCTGTAGATTTCTGCAGCCCAACACATCCGTTTATCCCCTACATTAGGAAATTTCAAGGAGATCTTGAAAACTCATGTCTTAAGAACAGCTTATAGCCTGCAACGACCCTGCTCACCTCACCAACATCAGTGCTGCTGCTGCCCCCGAACCTACTGTCTCCACCATGGAATCAATGGTGCTCTAAAAATAAATAATAATAATAATAATCCATTGCATGATGTTCCACCCAGTCTTCACCCCTAATCTCCTTGCTGGTGTACACACAGCAGGAAGCTTCAGCAGTTGGCACCTGTGTTTCATCATCAGCATCATCAGAGATATGCTGCGGAGGTCTGCTGACGATTAGAACTATCTCTCCTACGTACTCATCCTCCAACAGAACAAGTAGATGGGCATCAGTGGACTCTATCTCTTTGAATTTTAGGGCATGGCCAGGTGGATGTGAGTCGCACGCCAGGGCCGTGGGGTACCCGGCACCGAGCCTATTAACTTCTATGGGGGATGTTACGGCCACACAGCTCGGTCCGTGGCCCTGGGTGCTCACTGAAAAGGGGGATATTTACAGGGGATTAAAGTGTTTGTAGAATGTTTGTGACGCCACCTGTGGTTCCTGGTCAGGGTGACCAGCGCTGCTGTATAGGTCCACTGAAGGGTTGGTATTAGGCAGCAAGGTGTTAAGCCTTCCACAGGTAAGGCTGGGGACCTTCAGGGTAGTTAAGCTGTGTAGGAGTGCAGGATGGAGGAGGGGAGTTCAGCCGCAGGAGTAATAATGGGAACACACACACAAAAGTCTCTTTCTGTACCTTTACTGATGGAATTGCAGGCACGTCCCGGGATACTGGCAGGGTGAAGGATGCACGTCCAGTTCTTCCCACTGAGTAGGTGTAGGGCCTCCTTACTCCTGTAATGTGAGTCTCTGACCTGTATGAAACGAGGCCTAACTCTGTCTTCAACTTTACACCTGGCTGACTTTGTGTAGGGCCTTCTATTGGAAGAATTCAGTCTCTAATGGCGGATCCTGCCAGACTCCTGTCTTCCTAACCCAGCCACATATCAACACCCATGGGCCCCTGCAACTTGTAGTCCCGCAGGGTCTCCGGTATCTCCTGCTAGTCGTGAAGGATCCAGCAAGCTCGGACCCGGTGTCCGGTTAATCAGAGTAAAGGTAAGCTATCAATGCTATTTGCACCTCTGTCACTCTCTTCTTATCCACTCGCCTTTCGTCCTACTCGACCCTCACATAAACACACTCTGGCCGTAGGTTGCTGCTTCCTCTCTTTCTTCACCGCTCTCAAAGCGTCGGCACGCTTGCTCACTGAACTGCGCTCGGTTGACTCAGTTCTGACTAGGCTGGAGTGGCTTTCTTTCCATTTGTACTAGCCTCCACACGTTTGAACTAAGCTTGGAGCTGCAGATTTCAGCTTCTTTCAACAACAGTTGTTCTCTCTCTCTCTTCTTACTTCCAAGCTCTGCCTAGAGCTGCTATCAGTCTTCTCCGTCTGTCCTGCACTTGGCTTTGCAGACTAATTGATCTGTGCTCGCTCCTAGAGCTAACTCTCTACTCGCTCCTCTCCAAGAGAACTAACAACTCTCCTCTCTTCTCCCTGAGAGAGCTAACCTAACTCTGTGACTTCACCATCCTTATATACTCTAAAAAGGCTCCCTCTGGTGGCTCTAGGGATTGGTGAAGATGTGTGTATGCATATTGGGTCCTCTAGTGGTCATTACCTTCGGTGCATCCCTCTGGGAAGTAAGAATCCAGGCACAGCTGGGCTCTACAGATGGCCCACAGAACCACATCCAGCAGAGTCATCAAAAAACTGGTGCAAGGGACTGGGTAGAAGACAAAGCAAAGGAACTGAAGACACTCCCCATCAACCAATCTAAAACCACCTCTACTCATTCTGGCCTCACCATTCGTCCAGCGGTACTCGTGCCTTTCAAAATACGCAGAATGTCTTGTCGCCTGTGTGCACCAGAGGAAGGTGTTTCATTTGGGTGCAGAGCAGGCACAGATCGACCACGTGGTCTCTCTCCCTGTAGCACTTACACCACCACCAGCAAATGGCCACATCCCCTATTTGATACTCTCATCATTATTTTCAACACAAAAAAGCGCAGAGCATTACACGGTCTGCATGTGGCATGCAGATTATTACTCTGCCTGGTTTTTGAATACTGCCCCAAAAAACAAAAATAAACACAGAACTAGGCCTCCTTCTCCTACGCCTCTTCCACCTACACCTCAACCTCCTACTCCACTTGGACCCTCGCCTCCTGGTTCTAGTTTGTTATTTCTTTTTTATTTCTATGTTATTTCAAGTCAGTTCACTAAAAATAGCAAAAAAAAACCCATAAAGCAATGTTGGATACCACCTCTTCCACCTCCTCCTCCACTTGGAATCCCGCCTCCTGGTTCAAGATTATTACTTTTTCTTGTTTTTTATTTTGTGTTATTTTAAGTAATTTCCCTATCCACATTTGTTTGAAGTGCAATTGTCCTGCTCTTACTCCTATTTAGCTTCCGTTTGCAGACCCCTAGCCCTGACTGTGACCATTTTACAGCAATTTTAAAGCACCAAAGTTCGGGTCCCCATTGACTTCTATTAGGTTCGGGTCTGTGGTCAAGTTCAGACCCGAACCGAACTTTTTTCTGTATGTTTGGTGAACCCAAAAATCCACGGGTCCTGACATCACCAATGCTTATCCTTCAGTAATCTGGCAGTCCTGTTTCTTTTGACTAAGATGGATTTCACCACTTTTTCAGGTGAATGTTGAGTTGAGGAAGCAGGAGGCAGGAGGAGGAGAAGAAATGGTTCGAGAGTGGAGAAAGAAGCAGATTATTTTTATGAAATACACTGTTCAAAAAAATAAAGGGAACACACTTAAACAACAGAATGTAACTCCAAGTAAATCAAACTTCTGTGAAATCAAACTGTCCACTTAGGAAGCAACACTGACTGACAATCAATTTCACATGCTGTGGTGCAAATGGAATAGACAATAGATGGAAATTATTGGCAATTATCAAGACACACTCAATAAAGGAGTGGTTCTGCAGGTGGGGACCACAGACCACATCTCAGTACCAATGCTTTCTGGCTGATGTTTTAGTCACTTTTGAATGCTGGTTGTACTTTCACACTCGTGGTAGCATGAGACAGACTCTACAACCCACACAAGTGGCTCAGGTAGTGCAGCTCATCCAGGATGGCACATCAATGTGAGCTGTGGCAAGAAGGTTTGCTGTGTCTGTCAGCATAGTGTCCAGAGGCTGGAGACAGGCCAGTACACCAGGAGATGTGGAGGGGGCCGTAGGAGGGCAACAACCCAGCAGCAGGACCGCTACCTTCGCCTTTGTGCAAGGAGGAACAAGAGGAGCACTGTCACAGCCCTGCAAATTTACCTCCAGCAGGCCACAAATGTGCATGTGTCTGCACAAACGGTTAGAAACCGACTCCATGAGGATGATCTGAGTTCCCGATGTCCAAAGATGGGGGTTGTGCTCACGGCCCAACACCGTGCAGGACGCTTGGCATTTGCCACAGAACACCAGGATTGGAAAATTCGCCACTGGCGCCCCGTGCTCTTCACAGATGAAAGCAGGTTCACACTGAGCACATGTGACAGACGTGACAGAGTTTGGAGACGTTGTGGAGAGCGATCTGCTGCCTGCAACATCCTTCAGCATGACCGGTTTGGCAGTAGGTCTGTAATGGTGTGGGGTGGCATTTCTTTGGAGGGCCGCACAGCCCTCCATGTGCTCGCCAGAGGTAGCCTGACTTCCATTAGGTACCGAGATGAGATCCTCAGGCCCCTTGTGAGACCATATGCTGGTGCGGTTGGCCCTTGGTTCCTCCTAATGCAGGACAATGCCAGACCTCATGTGGCTGGAGTGTGTCAGCAGTTCCTGCAAGATGAAAGCATTGAAGCTATGGACTGGCCCGCCCGTTCCCCAGACCTGAATCCGATTGAGCACATCCACCAACGTCACGTTGCACCACAGACTGTCCAGGAGTTGGGGGATGCTTTAGTCCAGGTCTGGGAGGAGATCCCTCAGGAGAACATCCGCTGTCTCATAAGGAGCATGTCCAGGCATTGTAAGGAGGTTGTACAGGCACATGGAGGCCACACACACTACTGAGCATCATTTCGTTGTATTGAGGCATTTCCACTGAAGATGGATCAGCCTGTAATTTGATTTTCCACTTTGATTTTGGGTATCATTTCAAATTCAGACCTCCATGGGAAATTAATTTTGATTTACTGTACATTGATCATGTTTATGTTTTATTGTTCTCAACGCATTCCACTATGTAATGAATAAAGATTTGCAACTGGAATATTTCATTCAGTGATATCTAGGATGTAGTACTTTAGTGTTCCCTTTATTGTTTCGAGCAGTGTATATTAAAGTGTTTCCTATTTTTGCTTGTTGTTTTGCCCTACACAAGAGGTGTAAGAGCAAATTTCAAGAATTATCAGTTAACCAAGATACTAACAAAAGAACCAGAAGTCTAACAATATATTTAGCTTTGCTACATCTGTTCGAATCAGTAATATGATTTTTTTTTCATTATTCGTAATGATTGTCCAAGAACAGTGTAAATTAAAGAAGAGCTCAAACATAGCGAGTTATTATTTTTCATCGGCAGCTAAGCCGTAACGGTTTTCTCTTTCTTCACATGGTTGTATGAGTTTTTAGAAGCAATTTAAATGTGACAGATCATTATCCATCATCATAATTCAAAAGTTTCAGAATAATTGAATTTCTATACAATTTTGTTTTCTCTCATTTGTATCTGTCCCCTACAGCGTGCTTATGAAAATCACACAGTTTAATGTGCAGGAACATGCAATTGGAAAATTAAAATGGGCACGGAATATCTTGGCTTGTTAAAGAGACGGGTGATGCCAGATTTATTACTTGCCCTATAGCAATCAGCTTGTCTGCAGCTCTCGGCCTCACTACGAGCTGCGTTCTAACCAATTGTGTATTCATGTATAACCAATAGATATGAAAACAATAGTAAGAGAGACCAGTAAGACTGTCTGCATTAGGTATGACTATAAAAAATATCATGAACTCAGAATAAATTGACAGCACTCATATTTTAGCCTCTTTAATGGCAATTTCTTTGCTGAACCCCCAATTTTTTCTTGGTCGATCGATTAATATTTATTACGGTATGTGACTGAATGGCAAGTGGACTTGTCATCTGTCTCGACCACGCACCACAATTGTGGGTTTCCAGGGCAATGGGGTACTCAGAGCCGAGCCCGTAGAAGTCTATGGGATTGTCACAGGTAGCGGTGGCTCGGTCTGTGGCCCTGGCGGTCAGGCGTATGTTGGGGGGTATATTTACAGGGGATATATATATACAGTTCGTGACGCCACCTGTAGTCTCTGGTAATTTGTACCAGCGCTGCTGTAGATCTCTGAGGGGATGGTGAGGCAGCTAGATGTCGGGTCCCCTACAGGTGGGACTCTTCCCTCAGGTCGATGGTTAAGGCAGGGTTGTGCAGGCATGCAATTAAATAACACAGTCTCACACATCAGCGTCTTTCCATACCTTTACTTCAAGTTGTTCAGGCAGGTCCCAGGGAGGCTGATGGGGTTGATGGAGGATGAGCTTTGAGGCAACGGCTAAGCAAGTTAGGGGCCTCCTTTACTTTCAAATGATGATGAGTACAACCAGCATGAAGCGTAGTTCCCTCTATAATCTCCAGCTATTCCAAAGCTGTGCTGCCCGGTCAGTTTTGTGGTTGGAGCCTTCTTCTGAGAGAGCTGAGTTCCAATTCCTGTCGTGCACTGACTCAAGGTTCTCACTCTCCCTGACCCCAGTTACGTACTGACTCTTCAGGGGCTGCTTTCCGTTACCTAAGGTCCGGTAAGCCTCTGGGTTTCCTACCACCATGCATGAAGCTATGGTGATGCTTCGGTCTCCAGTGACCGGTAACAATGTGCAGGTATTCTATACCGATGGCACTTTTCTGTTCTCTTCCACTATGCCCTTCGATTTGCTCAGACTGTCAACAGATGTCTCAGTCCGTCTTCTAGTGGGGCACAGCTCTGACCAGGCTGAGGTGAACTGGCTCACCTTTACTGGACTCCACTTTCTGAACTGCACAAAGACTGCACTTCCTAACTCTTTCGAGTCACTGACTGAACTCAACTCAGACTACTCAGCACTCCCCTCCACACCCCTGCTGGGTGTGTCCGAAGTGTACGTGATATCATGGAGAGCCCTTAACCGTTACCTCTCCACTCATCCTCCTGGTATTGTGTACCAGGGCTACACATTCCCCCATGGTAAACGACAGCACTCCCGGGCTGTGAAATACAAGAGACATTTTTGTTTATGCATTAAACATCAACATTAAACATTAATTTGTCCCATCCGGGAGGTAAGGATGTCTTGAACGTTGCTAACAACACATTGAATATAGAAAAATACGAAATATTAAATAAACATGTTCATAAATAAACGACAATATTCTTGTGAAGGACCCGCACCAAACCTTCAACGTGGGTCCTGGGTGGGCTGCAGGACATCCGAATGCAGACCTCACTCAGTGCCTCACCACACGGGTTTTATGTTCAGAGGTAAGTCAAGGCTTCGTGTGAAACCATTATAAGGCACCTTAGTGCAACTATTTACAAGATAAGTTCTGGGCTGGCACAGTCCTCAGCCTCTGAGTCCATTATAAGACACCATAAGGAAAAGACACATATATATATACTTTTTACAATATTCACATTAGTTTGTTATAATTACTGCTGGTATCGAATGGGTATCTTCCCTTTTGTGGTTCGCTCTGATCTACGTGGAGTAGCTTCAGGTATATTAAGTTGTGATCTGTCTGCACTGCGTAACGGCAAACTATAGAACTGCCTCAATCTTTCTATGGATCTGGCAAGCGTACTGATGGCTGGGCGGTGTGAGTCAGCTTCACCAGGGGATCCCATAGTATGGGGCGCTGCTTCAGATGATCCTTCTTGAGATTCCGTAGGTTGAGGTGTTGCTGGAATGGGTAACTCCTGAACGGGCTCAACTGGTACCACGGGCATAACTGGAGGTAGAACTTCCTCTGGTGGCTGATAAAACTGCAATACTGGAATTATTACAGCATCTCCCAGTCTGGGCCAATCCGCAGGAAAATCTCCCAGATCCGTGTGTATGACCTCTTCCTTCCTTTCTTCTTGATTGATGACAGGGTTCTTTTCACAACGCTTTAAGGGTTCTGTACACAATTTCAAATGGTCTCTGGACACAGTGGTTATTGTTCTTCCTCCGTCCTTACTAATGATACAAACTTTTCTGTTGTCATATTTAGAATCTTGTACGACGTAGGGTTCTTGCTCCCACTGGTTATCCAATTTGTGCATTTTCCTTTTTCTTTTTAATACCACTTCTCCAGGCATCAAAGGCTTGGCAGGAGCATTTCTGTTGTAAATATCTTCCTGTTTCTCCCGTGCCTTGTTGAGACTTTCCTCTACACAGATTTGCACTTGTCTGTACTGCTCTTGCCGATTTATGTCCCAGTTTTCAATGGTGTCGTCTGCCTCCGGTTCTACCACTCCAAGTTCTAAATCCATTGGTAGTCTTCCGGGCCTTGCTCTCATAAGATAGGCTGGAGTGCAGTTAGTAGAACTTACAGGTATATGGTTATACAAATCAACCAAATCAGGTAGTAAGTCCGGCCATCGATTTCTGTCTTCCAACGGTATGGATCTCAACAAGTCAAGGACAATATGGTTCATTTTTTCACAAAGACCGTTGGTTTGAGGGTGGTATGGCGTTGTTCTAATTTTCTTACACCCGTACATGTGACAGAATTCCTTGAATAAATCAGCTTCGAAAGCAGGTCCTTGATCGGTTAATACTTGCTCCGGATACCCATGTGGTCTGCAGAAACTTGCTTGAAAGGTTTTCGCGGCCGTCACTGCGGTCTGATCCTTAACTGGAACAACCACCAGAAATCTGGAGTAATGGTCCACCATGGTCAGGGCGTATGAGTATCCAGATCTACTTGGCGACAGTTTGACGTGGTCCAGGGCCACAATCTCCAGGGGGTGAGTCGTCCGGATAGGTTGCAGGGGTGCCTTCTGACTACCGTAGTCCTTCCTTCTGAGACCACAGGGTCCACAGTTCCGACACCACCTCTCAATGGAGCTGCGCATCCCTACCCAGTAGAACCGGCATCTCAACAGGGTCTCCAGCTTTCTCCAGCCAAAGTGTCCTGCTTGATCGTGGTATGCTTCCAACACCATTGGGACGTCTGCCTTGGGGACCACGATTTGCCAGACCATCTCATGGGTTCTGGGGTTGACGTACCTCCTGCACAACTTCTCACAGTATAGGAACAACCTGCTTTTCTCGTTCCACAGGAGCTTGGCTGACATAGGTGCATCCTTTTCCAAAGAGGAGCCTTCTTGTCTTAACAACTCCTTGATGCGGCTGACCACTGGATCACTGTCCTGAGTCTCTTTCCAGCTGTGATGGGGTAAAGGATTTAATGTTGCACCATACTGCTTTCTGTTGACTCGATGCTCGTGGACTACCCCATTTCGATGGAACGCAGGTAGCTCAATTTCTTCCAGGTCGTCCGATTCTTCTTCCGTATCAGAGTCATGCGGCATTCGGGACAATGCGTCAGCATTAGCATTCTTTCGACCTGCCCGGTACTTGATAGTAAACTGGTAATTGGACAACTGAGCCATCCATCGCTGCTCCATGGCACCCAGCTTGGCGGTTTCCAGGTGCGTTAAGGGGTTGTTGTCTGTGTACGCCGTGAACTTATTGGAGGCCAGATAGTGCTTAAATCTTTCAGTAATGGCCCAGACCAGCGCCAGAAACTCCAGCTTGAAGCTGCTATAATTTTCCGGATTCCTTTCAGTTGGCCTGAGTTTTCTGCTGGCATATGCGATGACTTTTTCTTGGCCATTCTGCTTCTGACTGAGAACTGCTCCCAACCCTTCATTACTGGCGTCGGTGTACAACAGGAACGGTTGGCTGTAATCAGGATAGGTTAAGATCTCATCACCTGTAAGGATCTCTTTCATCTTTTGGAATGCTTCAGCCTGTTCTTTACCCCAATTAAAGGGAGGGTTTCTGCTCTTTAAGGATTGTCCTACCAGGAGGTCCTGTAAAGGAGCTGCCTTCTTCGTGTAATCTTTCACGAACCTTCTGTAGTAACCCGTTAGTCCCAGGAACTGTCGCACTTCCTTAAGGTTCTTCGGCTCCGGCCACTTCTGGATGGCAGTGACTTTCTCTGGGTCCGGCGCTACTCCTTCCGAACTGACGATGTGCCCCAAGTATTGTACCTTCTGCTTGAGTAGATGGCATTTTGAGGGTTTTAATTTCATCCCGTACCTGGACAGGGACTCGAATACTTCTGCCAGGTGCTTCAGATGGTCCTCATATGTCTTGGAATACACGATAACGTCGTCTAGGTATAGCAGCACGGTTTCAAAATTGAGATGTCCCAGACAATTTTCCATCACTCTCTGAAATGTTCCTGGGGCACTGCTGAGCCCAAACGGCATTCTGTCGAACTCACAGAGCCCCATTGGGGTGGTGAAAGCCGTTTTCTCACGATCCTCCTCAGCCACAGCCACTTGCCAGTAACCACTAGTCAGATCAAGGGTAGAAAAGTAGTTAGCCGTTTTCAGAGCAGCTAATGATTCCTCTATACGTGGTAACGGGTATGCATCCTTGTGTGTTATGCGGTTCACCTGCCTGTAATCCACACACATTCTCATACTACCATCTTTCTTTTTAACCAGAACTAGAGGGGCTGCCCAGGGGCTACAACTATCCCTTATCACCCAGCTTTCTTCATATCATGCAACATTTCTTTAGCCTTCTGATAATGAGCTGGAGGTATGGGCCTATACCGCTCTTTGATGGGAGGATGACTGCCTGTAGGGATATGATGTTGGACTCCCTTAATTACCCCAAAATCAAGTGGATTCTTGCTAAACACTTGGGCGTACTCTTGCACCACCCGTAATACCCCTTGCTTCTGGTGAGCGGGAGTGGTGTCCGTCCCAACATGGAGTTGCTGACACCATTCCGCCACCTGAGTTGCTGGGTCATTGTCCTCCGCTATTTGACAGGAGTCTAAGGACTCAGCCGGGAGAATAGAATTATTATCAACAGCATGTAGTTTAGCAATGGTTGCGTAACGGGGTAAGTTTACCTCATCATCTCCCCAATTGAGAAGCCGTACCGGTACTCTTCCATTCACCACTTCTACTACTCCTCTAGCAGTCATAAGTGTAGGTCTATGTTCTGAATGGTGGGGTTCTACTACAGCTTGGTAATTCTGTCCTCTCAGACCTATGGCTGCCCTGCACCAAATGATCATTTCACTCATTGGGGGTATCACAATAGGATCCGAGTCAGTGACCCGTACATTACCAATTTCGCCGTCTGTAAGCTTCGCTTGCTGCTGACACACCAGGGCCCGGATCTCTCTTTGGATTACTCCTCTCTGCCTTGGTCGGGCAATCTCAGCGAGCTGTTGGAGCAAGAACACAACTTCTCCCAAACAATTACCGATAATGTTAGTACCCACAATTATATTTAAACCGTTCTCCTCATTTACAGTCTTTACTACCAGAAGCCCCTGGTCTTTCAACTCCTCTCTGCCCACCTTTACATCTACACATTTTGTCCCGAGTACTTCTACAGGAAGACCATTAGAAGCATATACGGTAAAGTCAGGGCTCGGGGGTTTAAGACTGTCCATTGACCAGTACTTAGTATAGAGGGCATCAGGAATTAGGGTCACCTGGGACCCAGTGTCTAACAATGCCGGAACTGCAATACCATCTAAGATGATAGACAGGTAGGGTCGCCAACCCACATACCTGCGGTTCCAGTCTAGGGGGCCTGACGGGTATTCTCCTGGGTGTTGGCCCTCGGACCCAGGTTCTGCCCGTTTAAAGGACACTGTGGAGACAGATGACCTTTCCGGTTGCATCGGTAACAGATGATCTCTCGACGAGGAGGGTGTTGATCAGAGGTCGCTCCTGGGGGTGGCGTTGTCCTCCTCCGGGGGGGCGACGTCTTCTTTCTTCTCCAGTGCATCCACGGGACGTCTTCTGGGCAGTCAGCTAACAAGATCTTCCCTTCCTCCTCTTTCCGCAGCTGCAGGGCACTCATTACAGCAGCCAGATTTTTAGTCAGCTGGCGCACCTCTGAGCGCAGACAGTCCAATTCACTAGGAGGGGTCACCTGCGCTTTGGCTTCGGCCACTAGCGGGGAAAAGGGGGTTACTGCCGGTTCCAGAGTGACTTCAGCCTGATGATGTTGGGTTGCCACCTCAAGTTTGCCAGGGGCCGCAGCCCTTTTATTGCCATGTCTTTTAGGGCATCAAAGGTAGCATCCGGATGATCTAAGGACCACCAGTTTACAGTTCTGCGTTCCTCTTGGGATCTCAATCCTGTATAAATTGTTCTTTCAGCATTTTATTCTCATCAATAGCATTTAAATTATTAACCTGCTTAAGAGCTCTCAGGGCTCCTTGTAGTCGGCAAGCGTAGTCCCGGATGCTGTCACCTGGCTGTTGTGAACAGTGATAGAAGGCCATCCGGAGATCCGTTCCTGTGCGGTCTTCAAATATGGCATGCAACTTAAGGAAGATCGCAGGTACCGACTCCTGATCAACGGTATCCCAAGTCTCCACTTCCCTCTCAGCAGCGCCAGTTAGCTGCCCTATTAGCACAGCAGCTTTTTGTCTCTCAGGCATGGAGTACATTTCTAGGATGCTGCATAACTTCCGCTTGAAGCCTGCTAATGTGCCTGGCTCACCACTGTACTGGGGAAGCCATTTCGCCCCAGGCATATATGGGAGCGTTAGTGGCATGATCGGGACTACCGGACTGGGTGCAGGGCCTGCGCCCCCATCTGGCGCTACAATACCAGACGGTGCGGGATTGGGGACTCCGGCTGGGGCCGCACTGTCAGCCGGTTGTTGTGACATCTTAGCGCCCCCTTGGTTAAACGGAGCCTACCGGTTTCAGACGCTGCTATTTCACAGGCACCGCAGTGGGAACAGGACCTTCGTCGCAGGCGCTCTGATGTCAGAGCGTTCACTTCCTGTTGCAGGACCTGCCGCTGAGTCAGAGCCGGGGGCGTGTCCAAGACTTTGCGCGCTCTTTCAGGTACGCCCACCTTCTTCTCCAGCGCCTTAGGGCGCGAATCTGGCGGCAAATATGGCGGTATTTGGCGCCAAACAACAGCAACAGTCTTTTTCGCCAAAACACTCCACAGGCACACAGGGCTCGCAATGCTGCAAGTTTCGTATCCTGTTCGTGACGCCAATTTTTGTCTCGACCACGCACCACAATTGTGGGTTTCCAGGGCAATGGGGTACTCAGAGCCGAGCCCGTAGAAGTCTATGGGATTGTCACAGGTAGCGGTGGCTCGGTCTGTGGCCCTGGCGGTCAGGCGTATGTTGGGGGGTATATTTACAGGGGATATATATATACAGTTCGTGACGCCACCTGTAGTCTCTGGTAATTTGTACCAGCGCTGCTGTAGATCTCTGAGGGGATGGTGAGGCAGCTAGATGTCGGGTCCCCTACAGGTGGGACTCTTCCCTCAGGTCGATGGTTAAGGCAGGGTTGTGCAGGCATGCAATTAAATAACACAGTCTCACACATCAGCGTCTTTCCATACCTTTACTTCAAGTTGTTCAGGCAGGTCCCAGGGAGGCTGATGGGGTTGATGGAGGATGAGCTTTGAGGCAACGGCTAAGCAAGTTAGGGGCCTCCTTTACTTTCAAATGATGATGAGTACAACCAGCATGAAGCGTAGTTCCCTCTATAATCTCCAGCTATTCCAAAGCTGTGCTGCCCGGACAGTTTTGTGGTTGGAGCCTTCTTCTGAGAGAGCTGAGTTCCAATTCCTGTCGTGCACTGACTCAAGGTTCTCACTCTCCCTGACCCCAGTTACGTACTGACTCTTCAGGGGCTGCTTTCCGTTACCTAAGGTCCGGTAAGCCTCTGGGTTTCCTACCACCATGCATGAAGCTATGGTGATGCTTCGGTCTCCAGTGACCGGTAACAATGTGCAGGTATTCTATACCGATGGCACTTTTCTGTTCTCTTCCACTATGCCCTTCGATTTGCTCAGACTGTCAACAGATGTCTCAGTCCGTCTTCTAGTGGGGCACAGCTCTGACCAGGCTGAGGTGAACTGGCTCACCTTTACTGGACTCCACTTTCTGAACTGCACAAAGACTGCACTTCCTAACTCTTTCGAGTCACTGACTGAACTCAACTCAGACTACTCAGCACTCCCCTCCACACCCCTGCTGGGTGTGTCCGAAGTGTACGTGATATCATGGAGAGCCCTTAACCGTTACCTCTCCACTCATCCTCCTGGTATTGTGTACCAGGGCTACACACATCCATGTTTGAAAACGCTACTGTTACCTCTTCCTATGTTGCTTGGTGCAAAAAAAACCCTGTTTGGGAGAGAAGAATAGACAAATCGCGGCGCCCTAAGTGTGTAAAAACAATATTATAGTCTTTAGAGTGTGCACAATTTTATGCACTCACCTGATAGAAGACTAATATGGCTTTAGATTGTGTATCCTCAAAAATCCTTCTGGGATACTTTTCAATAGACAGGGCTTGCAGCTTGCCTCGGGTGGATCCAAGTGAAAGAGCCAGATTCAGGCTCACACAGGATGAGTAAATCAAGAAAGGCACATCCAGCCCATGAATGGCAGCGCTTCCCAGGACTCACATCCAAAGATGATATTTCATATTTTTTTATTTAATAAGTTAAAATGGAGGGGATACTAATGGGCTGGATGTGCCTTTCTTGTTTTACTCATCCTATGTTGCTTGGTGGCTCTGCATTAACACTGCTGGGTGATGCAAACGTGTTTCATAAAACTTTAGTATAGCTGGGACTTGTCCCTCCAGTCAGTCTACCTGTGGTTTGCTGTATAAAGCTAATTATCAGATGTAATTAGTTCTTTGCCAGGACCATGTTTGGGGCTCTTCTATGTTTAAATCACTATATTAAATAATTAAATGGATATTATACATGTGACCATGCTACAGTGCCTGCCTGCTGAATGTCAATTTTTATAACCACGACAATCTCATTAACTGAAAACTACAAATAAAGATTACAAAACAACCACAAGACTTATTTCATCAGCCAAGGTATTGTAATGAGTGTAACGGCGCCGACCTGACACTGTCTGTAGATTACGCAGCATAATCCTGCTGACAGGTTCCCTTTAAGAGGATCATGCTACTTAATGAATTGGGAACATCTATTCGCTAGCATGCACCTCCAGGAAAAACATTTCTGGCGTAAGTTACACCAGAACAATCAAGCAAAACAAAAAACTTTCACAGTTGCTTAGAAGGTTTTGCAGATTTTTCTTCCATTTTACTTAGCAGATATTATACATGTTGGCTTCTTCCATTTGTTATTATACTTGTTGTTAAGAATGTACTAAGTGTCTTTTTTCCCAGTTTTCTTTTTCTTTACTTTTTACTTGTTTTTAATCTAGTACTTCAGAAGGATGGTGGAATGGATTAGCAATGATAAAATGAGAATATCATACGACTTTTCTATGTACTACTTTGTTGGCTGGGTAATATGTAAGAAGTGATATCCAACTTCATACATATTATACATGTTGAAGGACATGGCGAAGACAAGTGTCATGATCCAGGCCGGGTTTTGTAGTCCTGTTTTCCCTTCATCCTGGTCTGATCATGTCAGGGGTTAACTTTTCTCAGCCTCAGTCTGGTTTCAGTTTGCTATTTATTTCCGCTGTATTCTGCAGGCAGTGTCAGCTATAGTTCTGCCTACGGCGTGTGTATCTGACTCTGGTATATCCTGATTAAGTCCTGTTGTGATCCCTGTGTCTGTTTATTCCCTCTGTTTGTCCTGTCTTAGTGTTTCCCTGTAAGTGTGTTGCCTCCCTGGTTTATGACTTGGCTTGTATTCGGTACTGACTCTGTCTTTTGTCTTTGGCTTATCCGCTCCTGACCGGCTCTGACCTCTTCGGCTTGTTTGTGACCTTGAGTTTGCTTATTCCTTTGGTACTGCGCTATAGTCTAGGATTTGACCTGGCTTGTTTTGACTATCCTGCTGCCACCTGGTGGCAGCCTCACTGCTGCACGACAGGCCTGCTTGGTCTAGGTGCAGTCCTGCTTCCACTCTATTGCCATCTAGTGGAGCCTGCACCTACCTGCACTGCAGCAGCGTGAAATTATATCTGACCATAAGCAGTTTTTTTTTCTTTCCTCTGCTCCTTATGCTGCACACTCTTCCGGGTCAGATGTCAAATCTGACCCAAATGATACAAGATTTGTTAGTGGAACATAGGGTTCTTGCTTCCTCTCACAACCAACTCCAGTGGGAGCTTACTCAGACTGTAAAATCTTTTCAGGGTTCCGTGACTAAATCTGCTGTTAAGCAATTTAACCCCTCTCTGACATCAGACGTACTATCCCGTCCATGAAACCCGTGCCAATCTGACCATGGACGGGATAGTACGTCATAGGCGATCAGCTGCGCTCCCGAGGGGAGCGCAGCTAATCGCCGCCGGGTGTCAGCTGATTATCACAGCTGACACCCGTGACTGTGTGTCAGGAGCGGTCACGGACCGCTCCTGGCACATTAACACCTGGCACACCGCGATCAAACATGATCACGGTGTACCGGGGGCACAGAGGAGCATCCCTGCGCGCCCCTCTGAGACCCTCAGACCAGCGCGATGTTCTGAGGGCTTCCTCCCTCCCAGGACCCGGATCCAAGATGGCGCCGGGGTCCTGGAGGGAGGCGGCTTCCTCAGTGAAGCCTGCAGCTATGCCTGTGCGATCGCTGGTGTGACAGAGTGCTGTGCACACTGTCACACCAGCGATCTGAAAAATACAGTGATGTCCCACCCTGGGACAAAGTAAAAAAGTTAAAAAAATAAAAATAAACATGTTTTAAAAAAAATTCCAGAATAAATAAAAAAAAAAAAAATATTCCCCAATAAATTCATTTCTTCCTCTAAATAAAAAAAACAAAACAATAAAAGTACACATATTTGGTATCGCCGCGTCTGTAACGACCCCCCCTAAAAACTGTCCCACTAGTTAACCCCTTTAGTGAACCCCTTAAAAAAAAAAAAAAACAAAAGCAAAAAATCAATGCTTTATCATCATACCGCAGAACAAAAAGTGGAATAACACGTGATCAAAAAGACCTATATAAATAAACATGGTACCACTGAAAACGTCATCTTGTCCCGCAAAAAACGAGCTGCAATACAGCATCATCAGCGAAAAAATAAAAAAGTTATAGCTCGCAGAATAAAGCGATGCAAAAATAATAATTTTTTATATAAAATGGTTTTTATTCTATAAAAGCGCCAAAACATAAAAAAATGATATAAATCAGGTATTGCCATAATCATACTGACCCGAAGAATAAAACTTATTTATCAATTTTACCACACGCAGAACAGTAAAAACACCTCCCCCAAAAGAAATTCATGAATTGCTGATTTTTGTTCATTCTAACCTCCCAAAAATCAATATAAAAAGCGATCAAAAAATGTCACGTGCTCAAAAATGGTACCAATAAAAACATCAACTCGTACCGCAAAAAATAAGGCCTCATATGACTCAGTGGGCCAAAATATGCAAAATTTATAGCTCTCAAAATGTGGCGATGCAAAAAACTATTTTTGCAATAAAAAGCGTCTTTTAGCGTGACAGCTGCCAATCATAAAAATCCGCTATAAATAGTAATTCAAACCCCCCTGCATCACCCCCTTAGTTAGGGAAAATAATAAAATAAAAAAATGTATTTATTTCCATTTTCCCATTAGGGTTAGGGTTGCGGCTAAAGTTAGGGTTAGGGTTGGCGCTAAAGTTAGGATTAGGGTTAGGGTTGGGATTAGGGTTAGGGGTGTGTTAGGGTTAGGTTTGTGGTTAGGGTTGGGACTAGGGTTAGGGGTGTGTTGGGGTTAGGGTTGGAGTTAGAATTGGGGGGTTTCCACTGTTTAGGCACATCAGGGGCGCTCCAAACGTGACATGGCGTCTGATCTCAATTCCAGCCAATTCTGCGTTGAGAAAGTCAAACGGTGCTCCTTCACTTCTGAGCTCTGCCATGCGCCCAAACAGTAGTTTACCCCCACATATGGGGTATCAGCGTACTCTAGACCCCAAGAGTTATTGTGCAATTTGTCCTATTTCTTCTGTTACCCTTGGGAAAATAAAAAACTGGGGGCGAAAATATCATTTTTGTAAAAAAAAAAATTACTTTTTTGTTTTTACGGCTGTACATTATAAACTTCTGTGAAGCACTTGGGGCTTCATAGCGCTCACCACACATCTAGATAAGTTCCTTGTGGGGTATATTTTCCAAAATGGGGTCACTTGTGGGGGGTTTCCACTGTTTAGGCGCATCAGGGGCTCTCCAAATGCGACATGACGCCCCCAGACCATTCCATCAAAGTCTGCAATCCAAAACGTCACTACTTCCCTTCCGAGCCCCAACGTGTACCCATACAGTAATTTTCTCCCACATATTGGGTATCAGCGTACTCAGGACAAATTGGACAACAACTTTTGGGGTCCAATTTCTCCTGTTACCCTTGTGAAAATAAAATATTGGAGGCGAAAAAATCATTTTTGTAAAAAAAAAAAAAGGATTTTTTATTTTTACAGCTGTGCGTTATAAACTTCTGTGAAGCACTTCGGGGTTCAAAGCGCTCACCACACATCTAGATAAGTTCCTTGTGGGGTCTATTTTCCAAAATGGGGTCACTTGTGGGGGGTTTCCACTGTTTAGGCGCATCAGGGGCTCTCCAAATGCGACATGACGCCCCCAGACCATTCCATCAAAGTCTGCAATCCAAAACGTCACTACTTACCTTCTGAGCCCTGACGTGCGCCCATACAGTAGTTTTCTCCCACATATTGGGCATCAGCGTACTCAGGACAAATTGGATAACAACTTTTGGGGTCCAATTTCTCCTGTTACCCTTGTGAAAATAAAATATTGGGGGCGAAAAAATCATTTTTGTAAAAAAAAAAAAAAAGATTTTTTATTTTACGGCTGTACGTTATAAACTTTAGTGAAACACCTGGGGGTTCAAAGTTCTCACCACACATCTAGATAAGTTCCTTGAGGGGTCTAGTTTCCAAAATGGTGTCATTTGTGGGGGTTTCCACTATTTAGGCAGATCAGGAGCTCACCAAACACGACATGGCGTCCAGCCAATTCTGCGTTGAAAAAGTCAAACGGCGCTCCTTCCCTTCCAAACTCTGCCATGCACCCAAACAGTGGTTTACTCCCACATATGGGGTATCAGCGCACTCAGGACAAATTGCACAATAACTTTTGGGTCTTGTTACCCTTGGGAAAATAAAAATTGTGGTGAAAAGATCATTTTTGTGGAAAAAATATGATTTTTAAATTTTACGGCTCTACGTTATAAACTTGTGTGAAGCACTTGGGGGTTCAAATTGCTCACCAAAGATCTAGATAAGTTCCTTAGGGGGTCTAGTTTCCCAAATGGGGTCATTTGTGGGGGGTTTCCACTGTTTAGTTACATCAGGGGCTCTGCAAATGCAACATGGTGTCCAATTTCAATTCCAGCCAATTTTGGTTGGAAAAAGTCAAATGGTGCTCCTTCCATTCCGAGCTCTGCCGTGCACCCAAACAGTGGTTCCCCCCCACATATGTGGTATCAGCGTACTCAGGACAAATTGGACAACAACTTTTGTGGTCCAATTTCTCCTGTTACCCTTGGGAAAATAAAAAATTAGTGACTAAAAGATAATTTTTGTGGGAAAAAAATAGGATTTTTTATTTTCATGCCCGGGCATTATAAACTTGTGTGAAGCACTTGGGGGTTCAAAGTGCTCACCAAAGATCTAGATAAGTTCCTTAGGGGGTCTAGTTTCCAAATGGGGTCACTTGTGGGGGGTTTCAACTGTTTAGGCTCATCTGGGGCACTGCAAACGGAACATGACCCCCATCAACGTATTCATTCCAAAACGTTACTACTTCCTTTCCAAGCCCTGCTGTGCGCCCAAGCAGTTTCCCCCCCCCCACATATGGGGTATCAGCGTACTCAGGACAAATTGGACAACAACTTTTGGGGTCCAATTTCCTTGGGAAAATTCAATAATTTGGGACTAAAAAATCATTTTTGTGGAAAATTGTTTTTTTTTTTTTCCACACCCAGGCATTATAAACTTTTGTGAAACACTTGGGGGTTCAAAGTGCTCACAACAGATCTAGATAAGTACCTTAGGGGTATAGTTTCCAAAATGATGTCACTTGTGGGGGGTTTCCACTGTTTAGGCGCATCAGAGGTTCTCCAAACGCGACATGGCGTCCAATCTCAATTCCAGCCAATTTAAGTTTGAAAAAGTCAAACGGCGCTCCTTCCCTTACGAGCTCTGCCGTGTGCCCAAACAGTGGTTTTCCCCCACATATTGGGTATTGGCGTACTCAGGAGAAATTGCACAACAACCTTATCTGTCCATTTTCTCCTTTTACCCTTGTGAAAATAAAAAAAAAGTTTGTAAAAGATCATTTTTGTGGCTAAAAAGTTAAATATTCATTTTTTCCTTCCACGTTGCTTCAGCTCCTGTGAAGCACCTGAAGGGTTAATAAACTTCTTGAATGTGGTTTTGAGTACCTTGAGGGGTGCAGTTTTTAGAATGGTGTCACTTTTGGGTATTTTCTGCCATATAGACCCCTCAAAGTGACTTCAAATGTGAGGTGGTCCCTAAAAAAAATGGCTTTGTAAATTTTGTTGTAAAAATGAGAAATCGCTCGTCAACTTTTAACCCTTATAACTTCCTAAAAAAAAAAATTTTGGTTCCAGAATTGTGCTGATGTAAAGTAGACATGTGGGAAATGTTATTTCTTAACTATTTTGTGTGATATATTTCTCTGTTTTAAGGGAATAAAAATTCAAAGTTTGAAAATTGCAAAATTTTAAAAATTTTCGCCATATTTGCGGTTTTTTCAAAAATAAACGCAAGTTATATCGAAGAAATTTTACTTCTAACGTGAAGTACAATATGTCACGAGAAAACAGTCTCAGAATCGCGAAGATCCGTTGAAGCGTTCCAGAGTTATAACCTCATAAAGAGACAGTGGTCAGAATTGCAAAAATTGGCCCGGTCATTAACGTGCAAACCACCCTTGGGGGTGAAGGGGTTAACACCAGTGATGTTTCCTTACACTCTCCTGAACCTACTATCAGGCTCCCTGATATTTGCTCCAGAGAGGAGAAGTTTCTTGCATTCAGAGAAAGTTGTAAGCTACTGTTTTCCCTTAGACCCACTGTTAGGGTCTGCGGAACGCACCAAATAAATATAAATAGTGGGTGCACCGGGCAGGCAGAGTCTGCTGCTAGTAAGATGGCGGTTAAGGCGAACTCTGTTACTTCACAGAGTCGCAAACATAGATACTGTGGCACTATATATCTGCCTTGGCAGATCTGGAGGTCTTTCCAGCTGCAGGTTTCTGGACCTTCTTGCCACGACCAGACATGATCAGAAGAACTAAAGGTGAAGGGCGCAAGAAAAGAAATACATTTTATTTACCATGTAGCCAACATTGGTGAACGAAGAAAACACTTGTACCTGATGGTACCCAACATTTCAGCCGATACAAAGTACAGCAGCACTCAAACCAACAATATTAAACTTGAGGTCTTCCTCCTTAATTTTAGGCATTTCGGAACGACGATGTCATTAACTGTGTTAGAAAGGAATATGAACCTTAATACCCTACATGATAAAAAGAAAAACAAAAATCACGTTCTATGGGGGAAACTTGTCTTACAGGATGGGGATCTAACTTTTATAGGATGAGCTATACACGTATTTCAACATATACCCCAGTCCCGCACGCTCGGTGCCTCGGAGTGATCCTCGACTCTGCCCTCTCTTTCAAGCCACATGTCCAAACCCTAGCCTCCTCCTGCCGTCTCAAACTCAAAAATATTTCCCTGATCCGTGCATTCCTTGACCATGAAAGTACAAAAACACTAGTGCATGCCCTCATCATCTCCCGCCTCGACTACTGCAACCTCCTACTCTCTGGCCTTCCCTCTAGCACTCTGGCACCACTCCAATCCATCCTGCACTCTGCTGCACGACTAATACACTTGTCTCCCCGCTATTCCCCAGCCTCTCCTCTCTGCCAAGCCCTTCATTGGCTTCCTATCATTCAGAGGCTCCAGTTCAAAACCCTAACCATGACCTACAAAGCCATCCACAATCTGTCTCCTCCATACATCTGTGACATGGTCTCCCGGTACATACCCACACGCAACCTTCGATCCTCTCAAGATCTCCTCCTCTACTCCCCTCTTATCTCTTCTTCCCACAACCGCATACAAAGCTTCTCCCGTGCCTCTGCCATACTCTGGAACTCTCTACCCCAACACATCAGACTCGCGCCTACCATGGAAACCTTCAAAAAGAACCTGAAGACCCACCTCTTCCGACAAGCCTACAACCTGCAGTGATCATCAGTCTACTGAACCAAAGCACGATCAGCTCTTCCCTCTCCTAGTGTATCCTCACCCATCCCTGTAGACTGTGAGCCCTTGCAGCCAGGGTCCTCTCTCCTTCTGTACTTGTGTGTGCCTTGTATTGCTCATGTTTACTGTACTTGTCTATATTTGCCCCTCTTCACATGTAAAGCGCCATGGAATAAATGGCGCTATAAAAATCTATAATAATAATAATAATAATATATGGCTGTATAAGCGAACTCTGTTACACCACAGAGTCGCTGAGGTAGAGACGCAGAGAAAGGTACTGTGTCCTGTTAACTCCACAGGGATACACAGATAACTGCTGTGCGGATAGCAGTCCGTGGTCATGCAGTCAGCAACACAAACAAACAACTCCTCACCGGAGAAGCCGGTATTCTAGGGGCTTATTTCAGCCAAGCCCTGAACACGTGCATACGAATCTCCTCACCGGGGGTGCCGGTATTCTAGGGGCTTATTTCAGCCGAGCCCTAACCACATGTGTGCATGATCACACTGGCGCAAAGCACATAATGCAATTGATACTAGCGCATGGCCGCAAGGCCATGCAACCCTTTTATAGTAGCAACTACAGGACCTGCCAGAAAAGGACCAATGAGAAAAATGTTCCAGAACACATGTAGTTTCAGGACCTTCCTGGCGGACCAATATGAGCTGCTGCAGTACCTGAGCATGTGACCCCTGATCTCCAATGAGAGATCTTACCCTGGGCATGCTCAGAAGGGGAAATGCAGGAATTAGTCCTAAAGACGTCTGCTCGCCGCTGACCAGTACTGGCTACAATAGCAGAACCTGGAGAGGCAGCAGCAAGTCTCTGCACATTATTAGACCAGGCGAGACGCTGGGACCAACCTCTTAGCTGAGCAGGCTCTACTGTGGCTGGAAATGGATGGGGGACCACAGAGGGACTGGTTTGAGGCTCCCCTTGTGCAGCAGTGGGAACTCGAACCCTAACACACAGATCCTCTGGAAATAAGAGTCAATGGGTGGGGATAATTATTTCATTACTCCGGGAGTGTCCTCTAACCTCGGCTTTTCTTTACCTGCTACTGCCCCTGAACGTATGTCTGTGGATAAGTTTTTTGAGGCTTTAGTACTGATTTTTGACAAACCAGACCGGGTCAGGGTAGCAGAGGACATGATCATGGGTCTCTCCCAGAGTAACTCACTGCTGAATGCTATTGTTCTGAGTTTAGACGGTGCTCTACTGAGGTGTCTTGGGATGACTCTGCTTTGAGATGCCAGTTCAGGAGAGGACTTTCTGATCATCTCAAGGATGCGCTGGCCCTCCATCCTCCACCCAGTTCCCTGGAGGAGGCCATTCATATGGACAGGAGGTTACGGGAATGAGGAATTATTCAGCGTGAGATTCCTGTATTGCCTGATAGGTCTGAGGTGATGCCATTCACAGAGACCATGGAAGTTGGTGCCACCAACTTCAGGGAGAAGGAGAGGAAGCGATGACATGATGGGAAATTATGCTTTTATTGTGGAGATCCAGGACATTGGAAAAAGGACTGCACCTCTTATCCCTCGAGTAACAAGCTGCTGAGTCTGGATGATTGTCGAGGAGGTCACCCAGACTCTCAGGTACCATTTTAATCATTTCAAAAAGTTTTGTTAGAGGTGGAACTGTGTTATGGAGGTGGTTTCGCATTCACTTCAGCTTTTGTGGACTGTGGATCTTCCATGAATTTCATTGACTCTAGTCTGGTGTCCAAGTTAAAGTAAGGGGCAGTTAGGCTAGAGACTCCCATCCATATCATTGCCATTGATAAGACACCGTTGGCTCAAAATGCTATTAAGTTTGTCTCTGAGGAGTTCCTCCTCAAGGTGGGTTCCTTGCACCAGGAACAAATGTCATGTTATGTTATGAATAATCTTCCTGTGTGACTGGTGTTGGGGTTTCCCTGGTTATAGAGGCATAATCCTGTTATAGACTGGGGATCTCGTGATATTGTTAAATGGGGTCCTACTTGTTCCAATGGTTGCCTTTCTGCTGTTTTTATGTCTGCCATTAGTCCGGAGGGTATTCCAGAGTACCTGAAGGACTTGTTCTCTGAAAAAGAGGCTGAGGTTTTGCCACCACATCGTCCTTATGATTGTACCATTAATCTTATTCTGGGTTCTAAATTGCCCAAATCCTGTTTGTACAATCTTTCTGGCCCGGAACGTACCACTATGAAAAACTATATCTCTGACAGTCTACGCAAAGGTCACATTCATCCCTCTGTCTCACCTGTTGCCGCGGGATTCTTTTTTGTTAAGAAACAAGATGATGTTTTACGACCATGCCTCGATTTCCGGGAACTAAATAAAATTACAGTGAGAAATACCTACCCTCTTCCACTCATTCCTGATCTCTATAACCAATTGTATGGGGCTAAGTGGTTTTCCAAACTTGCTCTCAGGGGAGCATATAACCTTATCCGCATTCGGGAAGGGGATGAGTGGAAAATGGCATTTCTCACCTCCGAGGGTCTGTTTGAAAATTTGGTCATGCCCTTCGTTCTCTCGAATGTGCCCACGGAGTTTCAGAACTTCATGAATGATGTTTTTTCTGATTTTATCAGGCGCTTTATGGTTGTATACCTGGATGATTTCCTTGTTTTCTCGCCTGACAAAGAATCCCACATTGGTCATTTACGTGCTGCTCTTCATAGGTTATGGGGAAATTCTTTGTTCGCTAAACCCGAGGAATGTTTGTTTTATGTCCAGGAGCTTTCTTTTCTGGGGATCATCCTTTCTGCCAATGGGTTTCGGATGGATCCCGGAAAGGTACAGGCCATTGTTGATTGGGTGCAACCCAGAGACCTCAAGGGCCTGCAGCATTTTCTGGGTTTTGAAAATTATTGAAAATTGATCAAGGGTTTTTTTTCAGGTGGTCAAGCCACTCACCGATCTCACTCACAAGGGGGCTGATCTCAAAGTCTGGTCACCCTTGGCGGTTGAAGCATTTATTACATTAAAGACGTGTTTTATGTCTGCTCCTGTATTGGAGGTGGAAGTGGGGGCGGTGTTGTCTCAGAGACCCGTTACTTTGACCCATTTAAGACCATGTGCCTTTTTCTCCAGGAAGTTTTCTTCTGCAGAGAGGAACTATGATGCTGGTAACTGGGAGTTATTGGCCATAAAATTGGCTTTTGAAGAATGGAGGCATTTTTTGGATGGGGTGGTACATCGGATCATGGTGATAACGGGCCACAAGAACCTGTCTTAGGCCAGCTTCACATTTGCGGATGGCTGAGCTGCGGATGGCTGCGGACTTCTTCCGTGAAGCTCCACCCACTGTCGCACCTCCTCCGATCAGCACACAGCCTGCGTACCCAATGTTAAAGATGATACACAGGCCGCATGCAGATGTAGGCGGAGCTGACTGGAGGAGGTGTGGCAGTGGGCGGAGCTTCACGGAGGAAGTCCGCAGCCATCCGCAGCCAATTTTATGACCAATAACTCCCAGTTACCAGCATCATAGTTCCTCTCTGCAGAAGAAAACTTCCTGGAGAAAAAGGCACATGGTCTTAAATGGGTCAAAGTAATGGGTCTCTGAGACAACACCGCCCCCACTTCCACCTCCAATACAGGAGCAGACTTACTTTATAGTTCAAATCATTACAGACACTTTTTTGCCTTTACATTTTTTATATATTCAAGAGATTTTAAATGTGAAAATGTTTTTAATGCATTTTTCTTTCTAAATAATTGTACAATTTTATAAATTTTTTTTAGTCCCATGTAGTTCCCTATTTGTCAGCGAGATTGCTCATGCTAGACATTGCAATACTCATGCGTTGCACTGTATTATACCTATTAGTGTAGAACTGACAGGCGTCATATTAGGTCTGTCTTTTGGCAGGATCTAATAGGTACGCTCTGATAGTAGCTAATAACATTGCGCTATTGACTATGGCCTCTTACTTAGGTTAATTCCCAGCAGTTTCTGCAGGAGCAGGGCTGTACATTACTTCACTGGACCTGCCGGTGACTTTGCAGGTGCACTTATGGCATCTGTTCGATCGATTGTTGTAAAGGTACGTTGAGGAATGGGATCTAGGACCCAACCATGGAATCGATTCAGCATAGATTGTAAAGAAGGTAATTTATTTGCAGAATTTTGGAAATTTTGATAATGTCTATGGATACCTTGTATCACTGTTAATCTATAGGATTCCATAAAGTATTTATGCAAGTTACAGTCAGTTCAGTCTCAAGAGTCAAAATCTCATTAAAAACTTGGCAGCTGCTATGGTATTTTTTTATTTTGAAAAGTTCTATCATTTACAAGGGAATCTAAGATTTATCACTTTACTTATTTCAATGTAGTGAGAACAGAGAACTGAATGTAGGTTTAAGGCAGTTTTGCTGTATGTGCTATGCAGCAGTTAAGAAATTATTTTTTTCCTGTTTGCGACCATTTTGTATTTTAGCAGTTATTTTCCTATAAAGTTCACTTTTGTGCCTGTTGTGCTTTCAATACAGATCCACTAACACATCCCGGTGTGATGTCCATCATGTTTGTGCCAAAAGTTTGCTAGTCTCTGCCAGGTATTAAAGAATGTTTGTCTGGTTTCCTTTAGTTGGTCAGCAGAGGGTAAAGGAGGAGCTTCAGGATGAATAGTTTACATAAGACCATCCCCGAGGAGCTATCAACCAGCAATATGTGGGCAAAAAGAAGGAAAAAAGCATTCTATGGATGGATGGAAATGGCACTCACAGGCTCTATTCATAAACAGGTGGGAAAGTGCCTTTTCTATAAATGACTGCGAAAAGTAGGACTCACATGCTTTCTTTATAAGTGGGTGGGGAAAAGGACTCACAAACTTTCTCTAGGGCAGGAAAGCAGGACTAAGAAGCTTTGCCTGTAAGTGGGCACTGAAAACAGGACTACAAGGCTTTCTTCATAAGTGAATGTGAGAAGTGGGTCTCACAGCCTATTTGTATAAGTTGCATGGGAAGAAGTGAATGCCACAAGATCTCTGAAGGTGTTTGGTACCAAGACTTTAGCAGCAGATCCTTTAAATATGTTGTCAGCTTTCATAGGAAATTAGGACTGAGTCTAGTAAGGCCATAAAATAAGTAAATAAGCAGTTTTTGCAGGTGAAATCCTCTGGAGCTCCTCACCAGTCCTTATTTATAGAGCTGAAGTGGTGATGTCCCATCTACCCAACGTGATCACGGCAGCCAACCACTTTACTCAGCGGTGATGCCAAAGTACTGTAGATGGCAGAAGCCCAATAAGGATTATGAATGGCTGGTAATGATGAGACATTACCAGGCTGGTGATGATGAGACATTACCAGTGATTCCCTGTAAATAAAAATTGGAGGGTAATGGCAAGTAAGTGGTGTGGTCAAGAGCGGCAAGGGTTTTAGCAGGTTATGAATTCATATTTAGTTATTTTAAAGCATTTTCAGTCTTGAGCCCAATTTTGTATGAAAATTATGTTCTGTGCTACTTCAATGGTTGAAACATGAGTTCCCAGAACATCCCACAGATGCTTAATTAGATTGAAATCTGGTTTCAAGGAACCGGTAACATAGCACAGGCCCTCTTCATTACTACAGGAGGTGATTTTGTTCTGTAAGCTATATACCGTTCTTCATCTGTCCCAGTTCCAGCATCGGCTCCCCAATTCTTCTTTTGCTCTGGTTGGCATCCCAGCTTGTATATCTGGTCACACTCCCAACCTTTCTTTCCCTGCTCAGGTGGTGGCTGGTATCCCAAGTATTCGGGTATTTGGCATCAATGCCACTAATTTGACTCATTCTCTCTTTGTGTATACCTTGCTACTGCTCAAGTCTGGAACTACTCTGACTCAAATCTGCAATATTACTTGATTCTGCTACATCACTGTGCTCTATTACTTCACTGAAGTGTTTTCCTGACCTACTCTACTCTGCTAAATTGCTGAGCTTTGCAATATCGCTACCTTGAGCCTCTTGACCCATTTTTCTCTATCACAATGTGGGGCTTTCCTACATCACTATAGTGAGTCTCCTCTCTGCAGTTTGGTTTTCTTAACTTTGCTTCATCAGTCTTTCTATGCTGAGTCTCTAGCTTCCTTCTAATCTACTATTTTACTCCTCTAATTGCCATCCAGTCTTTACATCTTCTATTTGTCCAACCAGTTCCCCTCTATTCACAAACCTTGGAGATTCGACCCTACCAGATGAAACAATTTCCATTTAGACACCTATCTTCCAGAGTATTGAATGTCATTAAAGGGATTTTCTCAAGTTTCTAAGTTATGTTTTATCCAATGCATTGAATATAAAAAGGTAATGGCGCACGACCAATGGAATATAAATAAACAACTAGATATTATTGGAGGTGCCACATAGGTAGTGAAAGCAGTCAATGAATGCAAGAAGAAAACTACTCAATAGATGTGCACACTCCAATCTGGAGATAAATAACAATTTTATTAATGCTGACACAACACACAAGTGGGTATTAAAAACAATTAAAAATTGCAAGAAAACTTGGGGTCCCAGACCAGGATATCCAAAGAAATGCATTAATAAAATTGTTATTTATCTCCAGATTGGAGTGTGCACATCTATTGGGTAGTCTTCTCCTTCTTGCCTTCATATTATCCAATGCATTGGGGATAACTTCCCAATCATTGGGGTCCGACCGCTAGGTCCATCATCGATCCTGAGAATTTGGGCTCAAAAGGGTCTTATGTGAATGGAGCTGTAGATGAACATGCACATTGTGCTGCTCCATTCATTCTTAGGCTGTGGTCAGACGTGCGAGAAACTCGGACGAGTCTCGCACGTCAATACCTGGTACTGCCACCGGCACTCGGATCAGAGCGCTCAGCTGCATAGAAATACATGCAGGTGAACCCTCCGATCCGAGTGCTGATGGTAGTGCCGGGTGTTCATGCGAGAATCATGCGAGTTTAGAGAGAGAGTCTAAGCCCAGCTGAGCACAACCGAACTTGAGAATATCCTCTTAATGATGTGAAATTTGATGGGCTGGATTAACTCTCCTTGCTAATGGAGGAAGTGAGTTAGAGCTGAAAACAGTTAACATGTGATTAATACTGCATGATAAACAGAATAGGAAATATAAAAGTTGAAAACGAAAAAAAAACAACTTAACAAAAATTGTTCAATTGCAGGTTTTTTTTCCTACTCCAATTTTTTTTTATCATCCATTCTATCGATTTGCGCTCGAAGACCGTATATGTCCTGCAAAGAATAAGCCCTAATGAAGCTATGTTGATGGATTAAAAAAAGCTGATAGATTAAATGCACTATACTTAAATAACAAAATTTATAAAAAGTCCACAATATTTTTTCATATTGTGTACAGTCATGGCCAAAAGTTTTGAGAATGACACAAATATTAATTTTTACAAAGTCTACTGCTTCACTTTTTCTAATGGCAATTTACATATACTCCAGAATGTTATAAAGAGTGATCAGCTTAACAGCAATTACTTGCAAAGTCAATATTTGGCTAGAAAATGAACTTTATCCCCCAAAACACATTTCAACATCATTGCAGCCCTGCCTTAAAAGGACCAGCTAACCTCTTGTCAGTGATTGCTCCATTAACACAGGTGTGGGTGTTGATGAGGACATGGCTGGAGATCAATCTGTCATGATTAAGTAAGAATGACACCACTGGACACTTTAAAAGGAGGCTGGTGCTTGGCATCATTGTTTCTCTTCTGTTAACCATGGTTATCTCTAAAGAAACACGTGCAGTCATCATTGCAATGCACAAAAATGGCCTAACAGGGAAGAGTATCGCAGCTAGAAAGATTGCATCTCAGTCAACAATCTATCGCATCATCAAGAACTTCAAGGAGAGAGGTTCCATTGTTGCCAAAAAGGCTCCAGGGCGCCCAAGAAAGACCAGCAAGCGCCAGGACCGTCTCTTAAAAGTGTTTCAGCTGCGGGATCGGGCTAACAGCAGTGCAGAGCTTGCTCAGGAATGGCAGCAGGCAGGTGTGAGTGCATCTGCACGCACTGTGAGGCGGAGACTCTTGGAGCAAGGCCTGGTCTCAAGGAGGGCAGCAAAGAAGCCACTTCTCTCCAGAAAAAACATCATGGACAGACTGATATTCTGCAAAAGGTACAGGCAGTGGACTGCTGAGGACTGGGGTAAAGTTATTTTCTCTGATGAATCCCCTTTTCGATTGTTTGGGACATCAGGAAAACGTCTCATTCGGAGAAGACAAGGTGAGCGCTACCACCAGTCTTGTCTCATGCCAACTGTTAAGCATCCTGAAACCATTCATGTGTGGGGTTGCTTCTCAGCCAAGGGAATCGGCTCTCTCACAGTCTTGCCTAAAAACACAGCCACGAATAAAGAATGGTACCAGAATGTCCTCCAAGAGCAACTTCTCCCAACCCTCCAAGAGCAGTTTGACGATCAACAATGCCTTTTCCAGCATGATGGAGCACCTTGATATAAAGCAAAGGTGATAACTAAATGGCTCAGGGAACAAAACATAGAGATTTTGGGTCCATGGCCTGGAAACTCCCCAGATCTTAATCCCATTGAGAACTTGTGGTCAATCATCAAGAGACGGGTGGACAAACAAAAACCTAAAAATTCTGACAAAATGAAAGCATTGATTGTGCAAGAATGGACTGCTATCAGTCAGGATTTGGTCCAGAAGTTGATTGAGAGCATGCCAGGGAGAATTGCAGAGGTCCTGAAGAAGAAGGATCAACACTGCAAATATTGACTTGCTGCATTAACTCCTTCTGTCAATATAAGCTTTTGTTACTCATATGTTTGCAATTATTATATTTCTGTCTGTGATAAAAACATCTGTCAAACACACATAAAAACCAGAGGCAGCAGATCATGTGAAAATATAATATTTGTGTTATTCTCAAAACTTTTGGCCATGACTGTATATATTTAGTTTGCTATCATTTACAAACAAGAATATATTTGAGCCCACAGTCCACTGTCGTTTTCCCTTTATTTTAAGGAGTTCATTTGCATTCATCAACATTTTCCAGGAATTCCTGAGAAATATTGAATAAAATAACTGCAGTTTATCAATTTATGACTATAAGGTTAAAAGAACATTTATTATATAAGGCTGAATATTTCAAGGAATATCTTTTTGTTTTGAAAGTACCTCATTAACGTCCTATTTTAGGTCTTGACTTCTGGGGTTAATTTCACAATATCTCATCCTAGGGGTTGGAATATTTTCACATACATTTCCCAATAACGTGCACTTATATAGTAAAATTCACATTGCCTTTAGACATTTATTTTATTTTTCATTTGTGTATCTCAGCCTTTCAAAATCCATATTTTGTTTACATTTCACACAAACTCTTACCAGTATGAGTTGCATTTATATTGGCACAATATGATATATTTTTTTAGATATATTTTTTAAGATATTGAAAAAGCTGAAACTAAATTTTGATGAACCAATATTCATGTGGATGTCACTTGATTTTTTATGCAGCATGTTTTGCTGGAATTTTAATGCAAAAATTGGTGTGTTTTTTTTTAAATGCAATAAAAAAAAATCCAAATACCTTATGTTCCCCAATGTGGTACCAATAAAAACGTCAATATAGAGCACAAAAACAATTACATTATGTATCTATCAAAAAATTGTGAGTGTAGACATAGGGGACACTATTGTATCCGACTGCAGTTTTCTTGACTGTGCACATTCTATTCATCAGAACAGTTCTTCACATCCTCCTCTGAGCCTTTTATCAAAACAATTATTCAAATCCTCCCCTAATCCTCTCATCAAAATGATTCTTGACATCTTCCTCTGACTCCTTTCATTAAAACGATTCTTGACATCCTCCTCTGACTCCTTTCATTGCTTTCCGTTCACAAGATCATTTTTTTGCTGGAGGGATTTTCTTGATCTCACCATTTATTTTTTTACTCTCTCAATGCTGAAAAACCCACAATCCATTACTGAAATTATGGCCCTAACTAATCTAGCATGGATGACCAGTAGCGATGAGAGAGCATGCTCGGATAAGTCGTTATCGGAGCATGCTCGTGTGTGCTAACCGAGTGTCTTCGGCTTGTTCGAAAAATATGTTTGAGTCCCCGTGGCTGCATGTCTCGTGGCTATTAGACAGCCACAACACATGCAGGGATTGCCCAACAGGTAATCCCTGCATGCTCATCACTAATGATCAGGCCTCGATAGAAGTCGCTCAGATAGTACAACTTTGCTGTGAAAAATCGATCACTTGATTTTATGCAGTAACCTAAGTGTAAGGTTCTTTGTACATGTTCTTGAAACTCAGTTTTTCCGTCAGCCATTTTGCTTTCTGTCTTGCTGCAGCTATTTTGCCCTCAGTCAATATGGAGTTTTGAGCTTGCATGTTCCCGCCCTGATTCTCTCCTTTTGCTTCTTAAGCAGCCACAGCTGAGCAATCAGTGCTTCTGAATCTAGCCTGCAGTGAACCTGTGACCTGACTCCTGGAAGCCTTGGATTTTGTACTCCAGCTATTCCTACTGAGGAACTCTGGAACTTTTGTGTGGACACTGGAACCCTGCTCTTTGAAAGACTCACGTTTGCATGGACTTACGGTAACAGAGAAGAAGATCCTGAACCTGTTGTGAAGAGTGATTGCTGAGCTTAAGTTATTCTGGCCTGCTGTGTATCCTGCTTCTGTATCTGCAAACTGTGTGACTATTTTTGCCAACTTGTATGAAGTAATACAAGACCTTCTATATCAAACCTGTGTCTCATGTATTTTCATCGCACCCAAGCACAAGACGCTATATGAACTGTACCACATACATTACAAGATTCTGAAGCCAAACGTTAGTGTCTGCTGGGTCTGGAAAGGCTTGTCTGCTGTACTGTGGATATCGGATGTCGGTTGTACTTTCTGTGATGACAGTGGTTGTGACTTCTCACAACCATTCCAGGTGAGCAATTCCCTTAAGTTTTTTTTTCTGCAGTGTTACCACAGGTAAACACTATTGTTTTTTTTTTTTCTTTTCTCTTTTGTGTCTGCTGTAACTGTGGATATCAGATGTCTGGTTGAACTTCTGTGATGATAGTGGTTGTGACTTCTCACAACCATTCCAGGTGAGCAGTTCCCTTAATTTTTTTTTCTCTCTGCAGTGTTACCACAGGTAAACACTATTGTTTTTTTTTTTTTCTCCTCTCCTTCCAGTACTCCTGTCTTAAAAGATCTGGAAAATGGAGGCCCGCATAAAGGAACTTTGCGGAGTGACTGATAATATCCTTGCAGATTTACAGACTATAAAAACCCGTTTTACAAACCTACAGGACCTCACTAATCACAATTTGCAAGTGTTTGGACAGACTGCCCAGGATTTGCGAGCCAGGATTGAGGTTCTAGAGGAGCGAGTCCAGGCTCCTGCCGTAGCCCCGAGTTCTGGGATTCCCAAGTTGCCCCCTTTTCGTTTTGGCGGTGAACGTGAAAAATTCAGGGGATTTATTAACCAATGCAATCTGTTTTTTTCTGCACATGCTTCACAATTTCCCACTGAACGATCTAAAGTGCTTACTATAATTATGTTACTTACCAACAAGGCTTTGATGTGGGCAAACCCTCTGATTGAGACTGAGGATGAATGTTTGGATCATCTTGATGCTTTCATTTCAGCCATGGGGCAGGTGTTTGATGACCCCAATCGAGGTGCAACAGCTGAAGCAGCCATGTTAACTTTGCGCCAAGGTAAGCACTCGGTAGCCGAATATGCCTTGGATTTCAGGAGATGGGCCCTTGATACCACCTGGGACAGTTCCGCCAAAAAATCTATTTTTCGAAAGGGGTTGTCTCCACTAATTAAGGATGAACTTGCTCGTGCCGACCCTCCCACTGCGTTAGGTGACTTTATTAACTACTGCATCCGTATTGATGCTCGCCTGACTGAACGCAGGCAAGAGAGATGGTTCGAAAGCAATCGCACTAACCTTTTCCTACCTTCCTCCCCAGCTAAGGAACCTTTGAGTAGGATCACACGGGAACCTGAACCTGAACCCATGCAGGTAGACTCTTTACAAAGACGGGTTAGTGATGCACGCAAAGAACATCGTTTTAAGGAAAATCTATGTTTCTATTGTGGTAAGTCAGGGCACTTCATTATAAACTGCCCCAGCCGTTCTCGTAAGACTACTGCAGCACTCATTCACTGTGAGTGTTGCGAGAGGAGATCTGTCAGGTCCGAGCCTCAGGCTCCAGAGAGATCTGCAACAACAGATCTTGATTTCTCGGACTTAAACTCCGTTACTTCTGAGGACGATGACTGTGTAAATGCTGCAATTTTTCAAGTTTCCTCGGCGGTGTCCCAGCTGAGTTGTAAGAAAAACAATTCTCATTGCTTTCTTTCCATCAAACTCTGGGTTGACTCAGCCTGGGTGTCTAGCTCTGCTATGATCGACTCAGGGGCAAGTGGAAATTTTATGGATGTCTCCTTTGCTCTGAAACAGGGGATACGTTCAGTGAAGAAGGCTACTCCAGTACAGATGGAAACTGTGGATGGCTCCCTGCTGACCTCTGGACCAGTGGATCAGGAAACAGAGCCTTTGAGGGTCCTTATGGGTAAAGATCATCAAGAGAAACTGTCCTTTATGCTTATCTCTTCTCCCCACTTTCCCATTATTCTAGGGCTACCATGGCTGCAGGCTCAGAACCCTACCATTAACTGGGAGACCAAGGAATTACACTTTCCAGAGAAACAGATGACTCCAGAAGTTTCAGCGTGCTCTGTTCCTAAAGGAACCATGTCAGTCCCTGAACTACCAGCTGTATACCAGGACTATGTGGATTTATGTGACAAGAAGAACGCTGACCAGCTTCCCCCTCACCGTCCATATGATTGTCCAATTGAATTATTGCCTGGAGCAGAGATACCTTTTGGTAAGATCTACCCCCTGGCGGGGCCTGAGCTAAAGGCTTTAAAGGATTACATAGACGAAAATCTAGCCAAGGGCTTCATACGCCCCTCTTCATCTCCTGCAGGTGCACCCATCTTCTTTGTAAAGAAGAAAGATGGATCTCTGAGACCCTGCGTAGACTATAGGGAACTCAATAAGGTTACTATTAGAAACCGTTATCCATTGCCTTTAATCCCTGAGTTATTGGAGAGAGTGCGGCATGCCAAAATTTTCTCTAAATTGGATCTCCGTGGGGCCTATATCTTGGTCCGTATTAGACCTGGGGATGAGTGGAAGACTGCATTCAGGTCACGCTATGGAGACTTTGAATATCTAGTTATGCCTTTTGGTCTGAGTACCACCCCAGCCACTTTCCAACACTTGGTGAATGACATCTTCAGGGATCTCTTAGATACATTTGTGGTGATTTATTTGGATGATATTCTAATTTTTTCTAACTCCACAGAGAAACATCATGGACATGTGAGAATGGTCTTGGAACGTCTAAGACAAAACCATCTTTACATCAAACTTGAAAAGTGTGAATTCCATAGGATCGAAATTCAATTTCTGGGGTATGTACTGTCTACACAAGGAATTAGTATGGATGGAAGCAAGAACCAAGCCATCAAGGATTGGCCAAGTCCTAGAAATGTGAAGGAGGTGCAGCGCTTCATCGGGTTTGCCAACTTCTATAGACGTTTCATTAGGAATTTCTCTGAGGTAGTGTCACCTATCACCCAACTTACCCGGAAAGAGTCTAGGTTCTCCTGGACTCCCTAAGCCCAGGAAGCATTTTCCCGTCTGAAAGATAAATTTACCACCGCACCTATTTTGGTACATCCCAACCCCGAACTTGCCTTCATAATAGAGGTGGATGCTTCAGACTGTGCCGTTGGAGCTGTACTCTCTCAGAGAACAGGTGAGAAGAATGTCTTGCATCCCTGTGCCTTCTTTTCCCAGCAGTTGTCTTCGGCTGAGAGGAACTACGATGTGGGCAATAGAGAGTTGTTGGCCATTATTGCCGCCTTCAAAGAATGGAGACACCTTCTTCAGGGAGCTGCACAGCAAATAGTCGTCCTGACAGACCATCGTAACCTTGAATTTATCAGGTCGGCTAAGTGCCTGACTCCTCGCCAGGCTCGCTGGAATCTTTTCCTAAACCAATTTAATTTTGTAATTTCTTATAGGCCAGGATTGCGCAATGGAAAGGCTGATGCACTCTCTAGGATTCATTCAGCAGAGACCCGTCCACTTACTCCTCCTAAGACTATTCTTCCTGACTCTAGATTCCTGGGAGTGATTCATAATCAAGACCTACTTAAGGACATCAAGGAAGCATACCATGCGGATTCCTTGTTGGCACAACCCCCTAGGGACGTAAGTCTTGTCTTTAAGAATGGTGTGTGGATTCTGGGACAACGTCTATATATTCCTGAAACAGTCAGATTGAGAGTATTGCAACTCATTCACGATTCCAAGATAGCTGGGCATAGAGGAATTCTAAAGACACAGGAATTTCTTTCTCGTTTCTTTTGGTGGCCCACTTGCAGGAAGGATGTTTTAAACTATGTCACTTCATGTGAAGTCTGTGCAAGATGCAAAACACCTCGCTCCTCACCAACTGGTCTGTTACAACCTCTTCCCACCCCGTCCTGCCCGTGGGGATCCATTTCTATGGACTTCATTGTGGAGTTACCAACCTCTCAAGGGAAGAACACCATTCTAGTGGTGGTTGACCGTCTAACAAAGGCAGCTCATTTTATACCTTGTGTCGGCTTACCCACTGCAAAACAGACATCAGATTTGATGATTAAAGATGTGTTTCGCTTACATGGAGTACCGGATGAGGTTATTTCGGATCGAGGGGTGCAATTCACTTCTAGGTTTTGGCAAAATTTCTGTGCAGCATTGGACATTAAAGTAAATCTTTCTTCTGCTTTTCATCCCCAGACTAATGGACAGACCGAACGAACCAATCAAACCCTGGAGCAGTATCTCCGCTGCTTTATCTGCCACCTACAGGATGATTGGGTGGATCTACTTCCATTAGCTGAGTTCTCTTATAACAACTCTCAGAGTGCCTCCACTAAGCAGTCTCCTTTTTACTCCAATCTAGGTTATCATCCTAACATTCTACCACGATTTCCCATAGAAACGCCTTTACCAGCAGTGGCTGAAAGAATCACGTCTTTACAGAAGAATATGGATCTTCTAAAGGAGAATCTGGAATCGGCTCAGGAAAGGTACAAGAAAGCAGCAGATAAATTTCGTAAACCTGCACCAGCTTTTAAGGTAGGAGACCTGGTCTGGCTGTCAACCAGAAATCTTAAGTTAAGGATTCCATCGTCTAAGTTGGGACATAAGTACATTGGACCCTATAAAATCAGTAAAATTATAAGTGCCGTTGCTTGTCGTCTTCAACTGCCCAGAACTATGAGAATCCACCCTGTCTTTCATGTATCCCTACTAAAGGCTGCAACACCCAATACGTTTCCTGGACGTTCTTCTCCTTGCCCTGACCCAGTGCTAGTCGATGGTCAGGAAGAATTTGTGGTGGAAAGGATTCTGGATTCCAGGTTATACAGAAATCAGTTACAATATTTGATTAAATGGCAAGGCTACCCAGTGGAGGACAACTCATGGGAACCAGTCAATAACGTTAATGCTCCTCGTTTGCTCCGCCAGTTTCATCAGAGGTACCCAGACAAGCCTGGTCTGAGGCCATCCGGAGGTTGTCCCTAAGGGGGGAGTAATGTAAGGTTCTTTGTACATGTTCTTGAAACTCAGTTTTTCCGTCAGCCATTTTGCTTTCTGTCTTGCTGCAGCTATTTTGCCCTCAGTCAATATGGAGGTTTCAGCTTTCATGTTCCCGCCCTGATTCTCTCCCTCTTGCTTCTTAAGCAGCCACAGCTGAGCAATCAGTGCTTCTGAATCTAGCCTGCAGTGAACCTGTGACCTGACTCCTGGAAGCCTTGGATTTTGTACTCCAGCTATTCCTACTGAGGAACTCTGGAACTTTTGTGTGGACACTGGAACCCTGCTCTTTGAAAGACTCACGTTTGCATGTACTTACGGTAACAGAGAAGAAGATCCTGAACCTGTTGTGAAGAGTGATTGCTGAGCTTAAGTTATTCTGGCCTGCTGTGTATCCTGCTTCTGTATCTGCAAACTGTGTGACTATTTTTGCCAACTTGTATGAAGTAATACAAGACCTTCTATATCAAACCTGTGTCTCATGTATTTTCATCGCACCCAAGCACAAGACGCTATATGAACTGTACTACATACATTACACTAAGTTTATGGGCCAGAATTTAAAAATTTCCAAAGCTCCTATGGTGAAAGGGCCGGTGTCTGTAATAAAGTGGCCATTTAGTGTAGACACGTCTCCACTTTCTGGTGACTTGCTATCACAGTGTAAACTATTTATTGAAAATTGAATCATTTTCCTCCTACATTACTGATGTTCTAACCAGACTTATTCAGACTGAATGTAGCATGAAAGTCATGTTTATTCAGCAGACATCTGCAATGAAAGTAAAGCACGGCACATTAGAGAGGAAGCTAACATTTAGATGATTCTGTGCCGCGGAATTGGCAGGATGCTGTGAGCCCCGGTAACAAGAATGACATATGGGCTGAGTTTGAAACATTTTAGAAAATGCAAGACACATGAGATCCAGAAGAACAAAAGTTACAAAATCTCAGCAAGGTGGACATGTTAAGAAAAGAATATTCATATGTGTAGGCAGCGTCGGACTGGAACACCTTGGGCCCACCAGAGAAAATCATTCTTGGGGCCCACTATGTAGCTACACAGAAATAAATACAAGACCACCAATTGTGCGGTAAAACATGCTAATATCAGGGTATAATATAAGGTAGTATAAATCTTAATTATGTAGCAAGAGTTGGGGTAGCCTCCCTCATAGAATATAAAGCTGCTCCCCCTCATAGAGTATAATATTGCACCCCTTATAGGGTATAATGCTGCCCCCTCATACGGTATAATGCTGCCCCTCTCATAGGGTTTAATGCTGCCCCCCTCATAGGGTATAATGCTGCTCCCCCTCATAGGGTATAACGCTGCCCCCCTCATAGGGTATAACGCTGCCCCCCTCATAGGGTATAATGCTGCCCCTCTCATAGGGGATAATGCTGCCCCCCTCATAGGGTATAATGCTGCCCCCCTCATAGGGTATAATGCTGCCCCCCCTCATAGGGTATAATGCTGCCTTCTCATAGGGTATAAATGCTGCCCCCCCTCATAGGGTATAATGCTGCCCCCCTCATAGGGTATAAGGCTGCCCCCCCTTATAGGGTATAATACTGCCCCCCTCATACGGTATAATGCTGCCCCTCTCATAGGGTATAATGCTGCCCCCCCTCATAGGGTATAATGCTGCCCCCATTCATAGGGTATAATGCTGCCCCTCTCATAGGGTATAATGCTGCCCCCTCATAGGGTATAATGCTTCCCCCCTCATAGGGTATAATGCTGCCCCCTCATAGGGTATAACGCTGCCCCCCTCATAGGGTATAATGCTGCCCCCTCATAGGGTATAATGCTGCCTCCTCATAGGGTATAATTCTGCCCCCCCTCATAGGGTATAATGCTGCCCCCTCATAGGGTATAATGCTGCCCCCTCATAGGGTATAATGCTGCCCCCTCATAGGGTATAACGCTGCCCCCCCTCATAGGGTATAATGCTGCCTCACCCCTCATAAGGTATAAAGCACCCCCTCATAGGGTATAATGCTGCCTCATAGGGTATAATGCTGCCCCTCCTCATAGGGTATAATACTGCCCCCCCTCATAGGGTATAATGCTGCCCTCTCTCATAGGGTATAATACTGCCCCCCCTCATAGGATACAATGCTGCCCCCCTCATAGGGTATAATGCTGCCCCCCCTCATAGGGTATAATGCTGCCCCCCCTCATAGGGTATAATGCTGCCCCCTCTCATAGGATATTATGCTGCCCCCCTCATAGGGTATAATGCTGCCTCATAGGTATAATGCTGCCCCTCCTCATAGGGTATAATACTGCCCCCCCTCATAGGGTATAATACTGCCCCCCTCATAGGGTATAATACTGCCCCCTCTCATAGGGTATAATGCTGCCCCCTCTCATAGGGTATAATGCTGCCCCCCCTCATAGGGTATAATGCTGCCCCCTCTCATAGGGTATTATGCTGCCCCCCCTCATAGGGTATAATGCTATATCTATACTGTATATATAGATAGATATAGATAGATATACAGATAGATAGATAGATAGATAGATAGATAGATAGATAGATAGATAGATAGATAGATAGATAGATAGATAGATATAGCGATAGATAGATATACAGATAGATAGATAGATAGATAGATAGATAGATAGATAGATAGATAGATAGATAGATAGATAGATAGACGTAGATATAAAAAAAAAAAAAAACAATACTCACCTCTCCTCCTCGCTCCCACGCTGATTCCGGCGGCGGCTCTGCTTCAGTGTCAGGAGCTGCAGTCTGCCAGACACACACACAGCGGGTGCGCGATGAAGTGACGTCATCGCGCACCGGCTGTGAGTGAGAAGCAGAGGGGACTGATGGGAGAGAGAGCGTCATCTGACGCTCTCTCTCCCATTACAAGTGAGGGCGGCGCCGGCCCTGAATTACTGCCGCATAGTGGCTTCCTCTGCTGGGGGCCCCTGGGAGAGCGGGGGGGGCACCGGGGTTAGCGGGGGGCCCTAGTCCCCCAGCCCTGATAGTGGGCACTGCACTGCGCAATGTTAGCCGCTAAAGTTTAGCGGCTAAAGTGAAAATGATATTCACCCCTCTCCACGCCCATGGGGGCGTGGGAAGCAGTGAATATTAATTTTCTTTAGCAGCGGGGACAGGGGCTCCTGCATCCTGTCACCCGCTGCTGCTCCGCTGGGACGGGCCCCCATAGCAGCTGCGTGGTGTGCCGCTATTAGCGACACGCCACTGGCTGGGGGCCCCTGGAGCAGCGGGGGCCCTAGGCAACTGGCCCCTGTATGCCAGCAGGTGCCAGGGCCCACCGGATGCCAGGGCCCACCGGAGGATCCTCCAGTTCTCCGGTGGGCCAGTCCGACCCTGTGTGTAGGAGAACTGAATCACAGCAGAATGCCATTCTTCAACAGGAATGAATGTTATGTTTCGGTAGCTGAGGAGTGCAGGTAAAAAAGGCAATACACCAGAGCAGTTGGAATCTATGAGATTGCAGTACCCTGACTAACCACCACAACTAGAGGCAGCCGTGGAGCGTTCCTACGTTGGTCCTAGACGCCTCGTCACAGCCTGAGAAACTAACTACACCTAAAGATAGAAATAGGAAAGCTAGGAGGGGTCACCGAACCCTCATTTGAGCAACCAGGTCGGTCAGGATGAGTTCTATGATACGCACGCATGAGTCTCCTAGCATGGATGTCCGAAGCAAACACCCAAGAATTGTCTTCCTGACCATAACCTCTCCACTTAACCAAATACTGGAGTTTCCGTCTAGAAAAACGAGAATCTAATATTTTCTCAACCACATACTCCAGATTGCCCTCAACCAAAACAGGGTCAGGAGGCACAGCAGCAGGAACCACTGGCTCAACAAACCTCTTCAACAAGGACTTGTGGAACACGTTATGGATCTTAAATGTCCCTGGAAGAAGCAAACGAAAAGAAACAGGATTAAGAATCTCAATGATCTTATAAGGTCCAATGAACCTAGGCTTAAATTTAGGAGATGCCACTCTCATAGGAATATTCTTTGAGGACAACCAGACCAAGTCCCCCACTTTAAACCGAGGACCATCAGTCCTATGCCGGTTAGCAAACCGCTGGGCCTTCTCCTGAGAGAGGGACAACCTCTCCACTACCTGGTCCCAAATCTGTTGCATACGCTCCACAACAGAGTCAACACCTGGACAGACAGAAGCCTCCGTCTGTCCTGAAGAAAATCGAGGGTGAAACCCAGAATTACAGAAAAACGGAGACATCAAAGTGGCAGAGCTAGCCCTATTATTACGAGCAAACTCAGCCAAAGGTAAAAAAGAGACCCAGTCATCCTGATCAGCAGACACAAAGCATCTAAGATAAGTCTCCAATGTCTGGTTTGTTCTCTCAGTTTGACCATTGGTCTGAGGATGAAATGCCGAGGAGAAAGACAATTGAACATCCAGTTTAGAACAAAAAGTCCTCCAAAATCTGGAAACAAACTGGACTCCTCTGTCAGACACAATGTTCTCAGGAATGCCGTGTAAACGAACCACGTGCTGAAGGAACAACGGCACCAATTCAGAGGAGGAAGGCAACTTAGGTAATGGCACAAGATGTATCATTTTGGAAAACCTATCACAAATTACCCAGATGGTGGTCATTCTCTGAGAAACAGGAAGGTCGGAAATGAAATCCATAGAGATATGGGTCCATGGTCTCTTGGGCACAGGCAATGGCATCAACAAACCACTAGAGCGAGAGCAAGGCTTGGAGCGAGAGCAAGTCCCGCAGGACTGCACAAACTCCCTGACATCACGAGACAAGGTAGGCCACCAAAAGGACCGGCTAACCAAATCTCTGGTACCAAAAATTTCCGGGATGCCCAGCCAATGCGGAACAATGAATCTCAGACATCACACTCTTTTTCCACTGGTCCGGGACAAACAATTTTCCAACAGGGCAGCACTCGGGCCTATCCTCTCGCTCCAAGCCTTGCTCTCGCTCTAGTGGTTTGTTGATGCCATTGCCTGTGCCCAAGAGACCATGGACCCATATCTCTATGGATTTCATTTCCGACCTTCCTGTTTCTCAGAGAATGACCACCTTCTGACACCCCTCCAGAGCAAGTCTCAAATTGGGCGAGATGGCGGAAAGAACTACACCCTCTTTCAAAATAACAGAAGGATCAGATAACTCAGGAGAGTCCGCAAGGAAACTCCTCGAGAGGGCATCCGCCTTAACATTCTTAGTGCCAGGAAGAAAGGAAACCACAAAATTAAAACGTGTGAAAAACAAGGCCCACCTGGCCTGTCTAGGATTGAGTCGCTTGGCAGATTCCAGATAGACCAGATTCTTATGGTCCGTAAGGACCACCACCTGATGTTTGGCTCCCTCCAGCCAATGTCTCCACTCTTCAAAAGCCCACTTCATGGCCAATAACTCCCGATTACCCACGTCATAATTACGTTCAGTAGGAGAAAATTTTCGAGAGAAAAAGGCACAAGGGTTACTTTTAGAGGTCTCTGGATCTTTTTGGGACAAAACGGCACCTGCCCCAATTTCAGAGGCATCAACCTCCACCTGAAATGGCAGAGAAACATCAGGCTGCCGTAGAACAGGAGCAGAAGTGAATCTCTGCTTAAGTTCCTGAAACGCAGAGACTGCCTCAGGAGGCCAATTCACCACATCAGAACCCTTTCTGGTCAAATCAGTTAATGGTTTAACAATAACCGAGAAATTACCAATAAATTTACGATAAAAATTGGCAAAACCCAAAAATCTCTGAAGAGCCTTTAATGAAGTAGGTTGGACCCAATCACAGATGGCCTGAACCTTGACCGGGTCCATTTCAATAACAGATGGGGACAAAATGAATCCCAGAAATGAGATCCTCTGTACGCCAAAAAGACACTTTGATCCCTTCACATACAGAGCATTCTTTCTCAAAATCTGGAACACAGTTCGAACATGTTTCACATGAGAGTCCCAGTCATTAGAAAAAATCAAGATATCATCCAAATAAACAATCAGAAATTTGTCCACAAAATCCCTGAAAATGTCATTCATGAAGGACTGGAAGACGGAAGGAGCATTAGTGAGCCCAAAGGGCATCACAAGGTACTCAAAATGCCCTTCAGGGGTATTGAATGCCGTCTTCCATTCATCCCCGTGCTTAATGCGAATAAGGTTATACGCCCCCCTGAGGTCAAGCTTGGTAAACTAAGTAGCGTTTTTCACCCTGGAAAACAGGTCAGAAATCAAGGGTAACGGGTATTGATATTTCACAGTAATATTGTTCAAGAGACGATAATCAATACACGGCCTTAATGAACCATCTTTTTTGGCCACAAAGTGAAAAAACGGCACCTAAGGGTGAAGAGGATGGTCTGATATGACCCTTCTCCAATGATTCCTTGATATAAGACCGCATAGCGTCATGTTCAGGTACAGACAAGTTAAAAAGGCGACCTTTAGGGAATTTACTACCCGGCACTAATTCAATAGCGCAGTCATAGCTCCTATGGGGAGGCAAGGATGCAGATTTACTTTCGCTAAACACATCAGAAAAATCAATCAAAAAGTCAGGAACATCCTGAGCCTGGGGGAGGCAGAAAAAACAGGAGTGTTGGTATTAACACATTGGCAGCCCCAACTGGTTACAGACACAGATTTCCAATCCAAAACAGGATTATGAGACTGTAACCAAGGGAAACCCAGCACGATAATGTCATGCAGATTATACAGAACCAAAAATTTGCAGCACTCCTGGTGATCAGGTTCAACCCTCATTATCACCTGAGTAGAAAACTGGGGTTTATTCTCAGCCAAAGGGGTAGAATCGATCCACAGTAGGGAATAGACTTCTGTAGGGGTATCAAGGGAAACCCACAACGTTTAGCAAAATCATAATCCATCAGGTTAATAGCTGCTCCAGAATCAACGAAAGCCTGAGCAGAAAATGAGGACAGAGAGCATATCAGAGTGACAGTTAATAAAAACTTAGTCTGAACACTACCCAAGACAACTGAGCGTGCAAAACGTCTTCCCCGCTTAGGGCAGACTGAAATAGCATGAGAGGCATCACCACAGTAGAAACATAACCCATTGCGCTTTCGAAACTCATGACGCTGTGCCCCAGACACCACTCTATCACACTGCATGGGTTCAGAAGCTGGTTCACAAGGCAACACCATTCCACGCATACTTCTCCGCTCACGCAAACGTCTGTCAATTTGAATCGCTAATGACATAGAATCATTGAGACCAGAGGGGACAGGAATCCCACCATAACATCCTTTACATTATCTGACAGACCCTTCCGGAAAAGGGCTGCCAAAGCATCCTCATTCCATTTGGTCAGGACTGCCCACCTACGGAATCTCTGACAGTATAACTCAGCGTCATAAGGCCCCTGATTTAATGCCAACAAGGCTTTTTCAGCTTGATCAGTGACATTAGGCTCATCGTACAATAACCCCAAAGCCTGAAAAAATGCATCAACATCACTCAAAACAGGATCCCCAGGTGTCAGGGAAAAAGCCCAATCCTGAGGATCACCGCGCAGGAGAGAGATAATAATTTGAACCTGCTGCGGTGCGTTCCCTGAGGACTTAGATTTTAAGGCAAAAAACAATTTACAATTATTTTTGAAATTCTGAAACTTAGCTCGATCCCCCAAAAACAAATCTGGCATGGGGATCCTAGGTTCCACAACAGGCAACCTAGCAAGATATGCAGCAATACTCTGAACCTCAGTGGCAAGCTGATCCACACGGCCAGACAACCGTGCAAACTCCATTGAGAGAAAAGATCCTCCCCAGCACCCAGAGATACAGAGGGAAAAAAAATGCAACAAATAGAAAAATATCTCTGACAACTCTGACAACCTTTTTTCTTTCACAATATTTTTTCCCTTCTGTGAGTACCATACAATTTTCAATTTTTAGGCCGGTGATACTGTTATGTTTCGGTAGCTGAGGAGTGCAGGTAAAAAAGGCAATACACCAGAGCAGTTGGAATCTATGAGATTGCAGTACCCTGACTAACCACCACAACTAGAGGCAGCCGTGGAGCGTTCCTACGTTGGTCCTAGACGCCTCGTCACAGCCTGAGAAACTAACTACACCTAAAGATAGAAATAGGAAAGCTATCTGCCCCGGAGCAGAACCCCAAAGATAATAGAAAGCCCCCAAACAAGTAATGGCGGTTAGACAAGAAGAAATACTGACACAGAAAGAAAATAGTATGAGCAAACGTTGGGGCCCAAACTAACTAAATAGAAAAGGATAGGAAGGGTACTTACTGCAATCTCAGAAAACCCTGAAAAGCACCAACTCTACTAATTTCAAAATCACCTGAGATCACACGACCTCTACCACCTAAATTAGTTCTCTGCTGTAACAAAATCAAAACAGCAGCCACTGAAAAAACTGGAAAAAGCAAAAGTACAAACATCAGTGGCTGAACTAAACTGAGAGGGCAAAAGCCCCCGAAGGGGACCCAGAAGGCCCCCAAAGAAGTGCAGGACAAAATGCAAAAATATAGTACAAAAACAAAAAGACGAAAATGTCTTATCTGTTAGCAGGAGATGCAGACACGACACAGCAGGCTACAAGGGAAACAGGAATGAAGGATTCAGACCAGAACAATTGATCACCGGCAACCCTGATGGGAAGGTGACTCCCTTACATAAGACCAGTCAGTAACATCTGATTCCCAGTCCTCACATTCTTCACTGAACAGACCAGTACCGCTTGTAACCACCAGAGGGAGTCTCTGCTCAGAACTCATCTCAAACCCATTCACAACAAACGAAGCAAAGGAGAATGTGCTAAAAATGATTAGTCGCAGCGACAGATGAACACATCTGTTGAAACTCGAATTCGCTGACTTGACTGAATTTTCCCTCAAAATACACATGGGGAGAGGAGAAAGAGAATCCACTGACCATAAAAGCTTACATTCTACAGGAGAGAGAGAGGGGACCTCGCTGACCATAAGAGCTAACACTCTACAGGAGAGAGAGAGTACCCCGCTGACCATAAGAGCTTACACTCTACAGGAGAGAGAGGACCCCGCTGACTATAAGAGCTTACACTCTACAGGAGAGAGGACCCTGCTGACCATAAGAGCTAACACTCTACAGGAGAGAGAGAACCCCGCTGACCATAAGAGCTTACACTCTACAGGAGAGAGAGTACACCGCTGACCATAAGAGCTTACACTCTACAGGAGAGAGTGTACCCCGCTGACCATAAGAGCTTACACTGTTGTGAATGGACTTGAAATGAGTTCTGAGCAGAGGCTCCCTCTGGTGGTTACAAGCGGTACTGGACTGTCCAGTGAAGATTGTGAGGAGTGGGAATCAGGTGTTACTGACTGGTCTTATATAAGGGAGTCGCCTTCCCATCAGGGTTGCCGGTGATCAATTGTTCTGGTCTCAATCCTTGAGTCCTGTTTCCTTTGAAGCCTGCTGTGTGGTGTCTGCATCTCCTGCTAACAGATAAGACATTTTCTTCTTTTTGTTTTTGTGCTTGATTTTTGCATTTTGTCCTGCACTTCTGTGGGGGCCTTCAGGGTCCCCTCCGGGGGCTTTTGCCCTCTCAGTTTAGTTCAGCCACTGATGTTTGTACTTTTGCTTTTTCCAGTTTTTTCAGTGGCTGCTGTTTTGATTTTGTTACACCAGAGAACTAATTTAGGTGGTAGAGGTCGTGTGATCTCAGGTGATTTTGAAATTAGTAGAGTTGGTGCTTTTCAGGGTTTTTTGGGATTGCAGTAAGTGCCCTTCCTTTCCTTTTCTATTTAGGTAGTTTGGGCCCCAACGTTTGCTCATACTATTTTCTGTCTGTGTCAGTATTTCATCTTGTCTAACCGCCATTACATGTTTGGGGGCTTTCTATGTTCTTTGGGGATCTGCTCCGGGGCAGATAGCTTTCCTCTTTCTATCTTTAGGTGTAGTTAGTTTCTCAGGCTGTGACGAGGCGTCTAGGACCAACATAGGAACGCTCCACGGCTGCCTCTAGTTGTGGTGGTTAGTCAGGGTACTGCAATCTCATAGATTCCAACTTCTTTGGTGTATTGCCTTTTTTACCTGCACTCCTCAGCTACCGAAACATAACA